>CALSCE010005991.1:0-12417 GCA_943593645.1 Bovichtus variegatus
CACACACACACACACACACACACACACACACACACACACACACACACACACACACACACACACACACACACACACACACACACACACACACACACACACACACACACACACACACACACACACACACACACCATGTGATCCCCTCCCTGTCTAATGTCATTCAAAGCAATAAAGTTTGTAAAAGAATTTGCAATCCATGTCAGTGCTGGGCAATGAGGCTGAAATCACATGGAAAATAATTATACTGATGTAATAAACCATGCTCTAGGTTTTTTTCTTTTAATCGATTAATTGTTAGATCTATAAAATGTCAGTAAAATATATGACATTTTTAAGCTCAAGTTGATATCATCTAATTGCTTGTTTTGTCCAACCAACAGTCCGAAGCTTAAATATATTCTGTTTATTATCACCTAAGATAAAGATAAGCAGCAAAAAAAAAAATCACAATTAAAAAGTTGTCACTCAGGAATATTTGGTATTTTGCTTTAAAAATGTACTCAAACGATTTTCTAAATAATTACCAATAATTTTTCTGACAATCAATCATTTCAGCTTTACTGTGCTCCACAAAAACTCTTCATATATGTAAAATAAAAACATCAATAACTAACTTTGTAATTATAATTACAACTTGTTGTGAATCATTAGTTCAGACAACAGACATTTGTTGGAATGATAACATTATAACATATCATCAAAGTATGATTTTACAGAAATTCAATATACAATAATCTAAATATCCCCCAGTACTTTTATTTTCATATAATTTCACATTCCCAAATTGTAGCAAAATCTTAAAATGCAAGTCATGTTTAACAGAAGTGACTTTAGTGTTTTTTAGTATTGAAATAATCCAGACTGGCCTGTATCTTATTATCTGTGTATGATGGATTACCTCCTTAGTAACACACCACGTGGTCTAGAGAATGTCACAAATGTGCATGAAATCACAACACCGAGGTCAGCAGACACAGCCTTCTCTGATATTTTGACAACAAATGTGTCTGAAGACATTGATACAGGGCTACCTGTAATCGCTTAATAAATACTTGATTTAATAAAGCCAAAAACTGTTAATAAATAAATAAAACTCTGGTCTTGCACAAAGGAATTTAACACTGTTTTTAAAAGAAAAAAACAGGTTTATGTTCTTTAGTAAAGGATATTAAAAGTGAAAGCTCTCTCTGCCAGACACTCATCTCACAAGTGCCCAAGATCAAATGAACAACAACAAAAGTTGAATTTCCATGTCTGTGGTAAAAGTGAATATAGTCAATACTGTTTTCTTTAATTGTGGTGAGTCAGTTTGTACAGCTTAACAAGCATTATGTGGGTTATTTCAAATCCTCTTAAGAGATGCCCCAACGCTAGATGGATAAGGGCAGTGCCACAGTCCCTGGCTTCTGCTGATAGCTATCACTAGGGGAATTAGGTTAAGGGGGGTGGGGGTGGGGGGGTTCAGTGGGCAAGCCAGAGAGCCACGTTAACACAATTAGACTAGCACAATACCTCAACAAACCCATACACAACATGCTATGTGCATGCCTGAGCATCACCAGGAAACACAGTGACAAAACAGGAACAGCCACACAAAGCAGGGGGGCCTATACAGAAAAATATTATATATGTGCCGTCACAACAGGTTAAAAGTGAGAAGTTGTGATCTTTGATGGAGAATGACTTAAATAAAATGGAAATACCACTCATTTTAAAGATTTGTTTACAACTTTTGATCATTCAATGCTTTTTAAAAGTTAAAAAACAACATCTATTATTTCACTGAATGATATGAAAAATGCTGTTTCACAGTCACATGATGAGTGACTAATTCTGTGGTAAAACAGTTTTGCAACCTGTGGGGAGAAACCAGCTGAATTTGTTATCAAACTCCTCCAAGCACTCTGTGTATAATGATAACATTTTGAATTCTGTTATGAAATTGCCACTTGGACTACATGGTAGATAAATCCCCCACCGAGACTCTATCTGCCTATCTGACAGTCGACGCAGCAGTCTGGCAAGATATTGTCATTGTGACGCGACGTGTCAAACCTGCAGACACCTCACCTTGTGACAGATGGCTGCACTTCAGGAAGGTTAGCCTATTATGGCAACATACTGCCACCATTGTGAAAGAAAGCTTAATTATTCTTTATAATAACAGGACAAATTTTATATAAAATATATATATATATATATATACACACAATATATAAATGTATTGTGCTCATCATAACAACATGTTTATAGTTTTAATACCAGCTTATCTTGTTATAACAAATGTTCAAGTTTCTCATTACCACACCAACATTTCATACATTATAAGGAGAACACTTTCTTGTTCAATCAAAAATGATAATAAATGTTTCAAATTGATAGTATCTTGTTGTAAACTCTAATAAAGCACATCCAATTTATCACTAGCTTAGCGTTTAAATCAATTATTCACTCCTTACCATGTATAAGCAGTTGCCAATTTCAGGAGCCGGTGTTGGCAACATAGCTCAGCTTTGTTTCTCAGCAGAAACGTCCACTAACCTCACCTATTAGAACTCTCCTCGCCTTGTTCCTCCATTAAATGACCTTTGACTTGTGAAAAAATTGCTCATTCAAAATCCCTCACTGTAAAGCTGTATCACAAGGAGAGCAAACTAATTTGCTCTACATTGCATCATGCATGTCCTGGTAGCAAGCTGTCAGGGAAGAACAGAGAGGCTGTTTCAGTCTAAGGTGATGAATGTCATAAGACATAAGACACCTTGTTGGCATTGTAGGTATACAACAAAATTATGCTTGGTCACTTTCAGTGAACAGTCGCAAGCGAACAAGATAAAAACAAGACAATAAGATAGAACAGTCATGCTTATGTATATTTCTTCAGCTTGATTCAAGACAGGACAGCCAGACTGTAAATGGAGAACTTTAACCACTAACACTGCCAACCTATAAATAAAAAAAAACATTCAATATGGTCTAGACTGTAAATAGCAATTGACAGTTTTTGGCTAATAGAGACAGTGTATATTTGGAGATGTGTGGATTATTCTTGGAGAGGCCTATTGCTGAGATAGCAAAAACATATACATAAATATAATCAGGACATGGGAAATATATAGCAGCATTAATAATGTTGTTGTAATATTGTATCTATGCAAAGTTGCATTTGATTTACTGGTTTAGCCAAAAACAGGTGTCGTTAATCAATGAACAGTTTTTCAATTGTTTTACTGCTACAAAAATGCACATTAGGGCTGCAAACAAAAGATTTTTTTCATTACAAATTAATCAGCAAATTTCTCTTCTGTACTAATGAAGTAATGGTCCGACCAGCAATTTTTTTAGAATTATTAATTACTTATCAAAATAGTTGCCAGTTAACTAATCAGTTAATGGAATAATTGTTTTAGCCCTTACTTGTATCAATATCATGACATACAATTACATAAAAAGGACCAAAACCTTATAGGCCATGATCATAAATTACAAATAATTATATTTAAAATAAACCTGTTTTATATAAAAGAAAAGCTCAAATGTATAGGGCTTCAACTAACAATTGCTTTCATTATCTATTAATCTGCCAATAATTCACTGATTAATGATTGATTTTTTAGTCTATTGAATATAGTGAAAATTGTCTGTCACTATTTTCTTACTGGACTAAGTCCAGGAAAACATCATTAAATGTCTAAATACAATGAAATAAATGAGGGAAAAGCAGTACATCCTCACTGGGGAAGCTGTACCACTCAATGGTTGGCATTTTTGCTTTAAAAATGACTAAAACTTTTGATCGGTTATCAAAATAGTTTATGCTAGGCCCGGTGGAAATATAGTAATAATGAAAAGCACCACATAACATTATACTAATTCAATGTATAGGGACTTAAAACAAATCGAAATGCAAGCGAGATTACACTAAAACACCAATCTAGACCAAACAAAGATGGTACGACAGTTATTTAGAGGTTATGCGACAATGGAACCCAAAACAGAAAGATAAATCCAACATAAACAGTGAGCCTCGTTTTCATGGAGCACCTGCAGCGGGCGCACATCCATCTGTCTAGGCCTCACCAGCGCAGATAAACACTGCGACAGTGCGATCATCTGTTACATCAAACTCACACATATTAGCCCCAAGCTAGCAAGACCGCCATTGTAGAAAGTAAATGAGAAATCGTGAGGTAGATATGTCTGCTCGGCAGGTTGAATCCATTAAATAAGTATTTTTAGAGACGATGACCACACGCCGGGCCCCCATGTTTACGGTGCTGACCTGTCAGCTCCCTTTAAAGCCAAATATATTTTTCCTTGTGACTAACTGTATATAGATATATATCGTTCTGCTAATAACATCCGTTGTGTGTTAATTCCCCGCTTTCTCTCGTGCTGCCGTTAAGTGACAGTTGGCGACAGCAGGCATGATGATGCTGACCGTTGCTAACCACAGCCGCGCTCGCTAGCCGCACAACAACCAGCATATTTAACGACAACAACATGAAACATATACTTTCTACATATAAAACACATACACACGGCAAACGTGCTCCCACCAAACTGTAATTCGCGTACCTTTAATGTGTTACTTTCAGAGTAGCTGCCGACATTAAATCTCCCTCCTCCTCCTCCTGGTCTCTGTGAACAACTGGGTCGGGAGCCGCTGACGACACCACACGACAGAGTCACGTGGTGTGTGGGAATCTCCGCGTGTTATACAAAATTAGATAAGTTATCTCTGCTGCCGACATAATGACGCAGTGTTTTTCTGAGAGAGAAAAATGTTGTGCAGCTAAAGGCCTGTACTGACTTTACAAAAAAACAGATCGCGCGATCTAGATAAATCTGGAGGGCTCTGCATGATGCATAATAACAGCTTTGTACAATGTCGAAGTCCTTTTTTTATTTTTTTCTTCAAGTCCACTACAATTCTGAGGGAAATATTGTTTGCGCCACTACATGTATCAGACAGATGTAGTTACTATATGGCTTTGCACATTCAGATTAGTAATACAAAATAACATAAAATAAAAAATAATTTATGATGTATTATTATAGATTGAGCAACTTGGCAGTATATTTATGTTAAAATTAGCCCCACCTTTATGCAGCTTGCTACTTCTGCTCACAGCATTTTAGATATACATATATGTATTTAAGCATTAATCAGTCCTAACCATCGAGTACCTGGTGGTCCCTTTAAAGTAGCTTCTATTGTGTATTGTGTTTTTATGTAAATGTATTTTAATGTGTACTTCCTCCATCACTGAACTTTGTACCCTACTACATTTATCTGACAGCTGTCCTTACAATACTTTTTAGATTAAATTTTACATATAAAAAACACATGATAAGCGTATGAAAAACAATGCATTGCTTAAAAAGAAACCAATGGTTTCCAGCCTTTTTGGGACCTCTACTCATGTCTCAGAGTTGCTAGCAGTTACCCCAAAGAGCGATTTCCCCTCTCGACTTCTATTTATTAATAATCTTATTTAATTTAAGTAACTGTTTGAGGCCCAGAGGTAAAAGCATCCACTATTTCAGGTGAAAAGCAAGGATCTGAGTATTTCCATCTCTGTTTATTATTAAACTGTATGGTGGTTTGTTGTTATAGTCATCGTTGTCTGTTAAACATTATAAACTGGGTTCAAGAAACACTAATCTTTTTCATTCGGAGTACTTCCATCTCTGTTTATTATTGAACTGTATGGTGGTTTGTTGTTATAGTCATCGTTGTCTGTTAAACATTATAAACTGGGTTCAAGAAACACTAATCTTTTTCATTCTGTACACATTATGAAAAAGTATTGCTGCTGAATTCACATGAAAAATAACTCCTTGTTGCATAATCAATTAAAAACAGCTATTTGCTTATTTTACAGTCATTCTGTGTCCATCCGAAACCAACAGGCTTAGTGTGCATAAACCATTAAGCCTATAGGTCATGAGCTACATAGATCAACATGAAAAATCATGGCTGGTTTAACCTTGTATTGGGCCCCGGGGGGGAAAAAGTATTTGTATCAGTATTTGACACACTGTCTTTCTACAGAAAGACAAGTCAACATTTCAGCTGATAATGTGCTACAAAAGGTGCACCAGTTCACCTGCTTAATAATCCAGCCTTGTCAGAAAAATGCTGTTGAGGGAAACTTGTTGAACATACATATACATATTTTCCAGAATTGCTGGTACAATTTGATAAACGTAATATGAAGTCACAGTGGATTTTTACATATATGTATTCATTGTCACAGACAGTGATGGCCATGTCTCCATGGATACAATCTACATGGTATACAAGAAGTGTAACAGTCTTCACAGTTTCTTATTACAAGCTCTCTTTCAGTCTGCCTTGTGCCTGACATCCTTGTAAAAGGCAAATATTGTCATGTGTTCAAACACGTGACACACATGTAACTGCAGACATGACAGCAGTTACTGGTTGTAAGGGCGGCTTCGAAGCAGATTGTCCAGTTCGGTCTTGTTGATGGTACCATAGGCCTGGGAATAGCTGCCCAGCTTGGCTCGAGGGTCGCCTGCAGCTGCCACATTACAGTTACTCTGAAATACTTTCTTGCTGAACCGTGTCGGTGGCTGAGCCTCACGAACCTGAGAGGTAAAGCGCTGGTTCTGCATTGGAAGAAAAAGAAAGTTAGACAGGCCATGACAGCAATTCCATCTATATCTTAGTAAACTAGAATATCCATATTGATATCAAGGAGGTTTAGAACGAAAAGTTGACCATCATCGTGAGCAAAATGCTTTGAAGTAAAGCCAAGAATTTAAAATCCTCTGAACAAGGTTTATTTTCATTATTTCAATTATTTTCACAATTGAATTTATGAACATAAAAGGGAGAACAGGACACACATTGGCTGTTGAATAATAACTACCCACCCCATGTGAAGGTGAAAAGGTGAGTGAGAGGGAGTGCGAGCTTTAAATAAGGAGTGTTTAGGTGGATTTATTCAAGTGAATGAGGGGCGACAACGTGTGAAAACAAGAGCCTCAGTGATGAGGAAAGGAAGAGAGGTAAAGGAAGTGAGGGAGGTGAGGAAAGGAATTGGAAAAAGAAAATAGGGATCTTTACTTCACATATATTTTCATGTATTTTATGTCTAAAGCAATATTTCATCAAACATATAAATAGCCTGAAATAGCATCCTGACATTGAGTCATTTTACATGTCCTGAGGTGCGGAGGACTGACCAGGCGTGCAGATGTGACGTATAGCCCAGAGGGCAGGGATGGCTCATCCTTGCGAACCAACGGGTTTTTCTGGGTTTGGTTTAGGGTCAAGGAGAAAGAGCGGGTATGGGCCACAGGCGCTGAGCGACCACGCTGGAGAATCTGGTCCATGGACTAGTGAGGGGCAGGGATAAGAGACGGAGCAACATACTGAGTGAGCCACAGAAAGATCATGAGTAGGAGAGAATGCAAGAGGCTAAAAATAAAAAAGGATGTGAAAATGAAACAGGATTATATCACAGCAAGAGAAAACAAAACTGAATGTGAGTGGACAGAGGTCTGGTGCTTACTTCATTAGTGTTGGAGCCCTCTGTTGGTGATGTTGTTGCACTTCCGTTACTGGTCTGTCTGTCTAGTCTCCTGCTGGCTGCAGTGGAGGGGCAGTAATGAGGAAGACCAGCTGGACTCTGGACAAAACCATCTGGATGAAGAAAAGAAGAGTTTGTGTTTTTTCTACTTGAGGAAATGTGAATACATATACTGTGTACTTTGTATGTAAAAATATATGTAGCTGGAACTCGGGGCCGATATGATACCTGACTTTCTGTACTGATAACAAAATAATACCTTTTTTAATAATAATACCATTGAGAAGGTTCAGAAAAGAGCTACCAAACTAATTCCAGATCTGAAAGAGATGTAATATGAGGAGAGGCTAAATTTAATGACCTACTCCATTACACAGGGGACATAGAGGTGACATGATTGAGGTCTACAGGCTTGTTCATATAAATATATGACATATACTATATGTCAACTACTTTTGGAATAATATGTATGATTTAAGGGGGAACTCTTTAAAATTATTTAAACTACTATTTTAACTACTAAAGTGTTTCTCTGAAAAGAGAAAAAACTTTGTGCTGTCAGAGCATTGGATTGAGCTCCTTCAAGTAATTATTTTAAAACTAGATTGGATACATTCTGGTCAACAAAGGATATTGTGTATAATAATAAGGCTGACTTATGAACAATTGTTATTTTAAAACAAGTATACTGTGGTGTTATTTTGTTGTATTGTTTTTTTGTATGTTGTAATTGGAGAGTCTGGTGTACAAGATTTATGTCCAGGACCAGAACATTTTCAATAAATTACATCAGTACCAAAACTGGCGAAAAAAACAAAATTCAGACATACTTGGGGCATGTGTGATGGGGTTATATGTGAGTTTTCCCAAGCCGCCAGGGCTCGATAATGGACTCGTCTTCTCGACAGCAGGCGGGTTTGACACATTCACAGGCCCAGGTTTAGTGACGGCTGTATGTAAAGGCTCGTGGTTTGTCTCTTCAGTCTCTTCATGTTGTGTTTTCCCCTCATGGTCATTATCCCCACTCGCTGCCACTGCTCCCTTCTCTACTTTATCCTTCACGCTGGGCTTCTCAATGCGCCTGAGACAGCCTCTATCCTTTGGCTGGATCAGCCTTAGCATCCCCTGATGTGTTCTCCTCTCTAGTATCATCTGCAGGTAAAAAGAAGGACAATTGGGTTCATTCATAGTGATCAGATCAAAAAATAAATAATTTTTGCAATACACTTCTATGTTATATGTTGTACTGTGTAATGATTAAATTAAACATTTCCTTCTGAACATTCATGACTAATTTTGTACCTCATAAAGTTTGTTGCGGTACTGTACCACAGATAATTGTACATCATCATCCACTGGCAGCACTACATCATAGTTAAGAGCGGGTTCCTTGGCTGGATTATGAAACCTCCAGAGACAGAAAACACAGTTATGAATGACAGCACTTAAGTGTACTTGTGTAATATTGATCTCTATGAACTTGATCTAGCACAGGCAGCAAAGCATACAGAAAAAATTATTCTAACCCTTCAACTAAGCAAAGAAGAGAATAAAACAGACATCTCAACAATCTGGGAAACCACAGCTACTAATAAATGAATTAATCTGAATTCTTGATCCTTAATACCTGGCTACATATGGGTGTTGGAGGGCTTGCTCAGCAGTCAGCCGCTTGTCTGGGTTGAAAACTAGCAAACCTCTCAATAGGTCCAGAGCGTCTGGAGGCACAGACGGCTGGAGAAGATCCTCCAAAGGCAGCTGTGGTCTGGTGAAGGAAGGAAGAGTGAGATTTATAAAGGGTGCTCCAGAGATTTAGCATTGCACTGCTGTAACAGATTAACATTGTACTGTTTTAAAAGAGGGATAAAAAAATCTATGCCTCAGAATGAGAGATATCGTCTTTTTTATTCCATGCATTTGTCTTCCTTGTCAAAACCTAATCTAATATCCTGTCTAATATTTAAGTAGAAAGAGTAAAAGATAGATCCTGTTTCTTTTATAGTACTGACAGACATATCCTGTCTTGTGCAAAGATCAGAAATATAGTATAATATAGTATAATATATAGTATAGTATATAGTACATATAGTATAATATAAATATAGCAAAGCTTTTGGAGCGAATGCAAGCAGGCAATTCGACTCTCCTTTCTCACTCAAACATCCTTCTCTGCAACACACATCCAACACACCCTTTTTAACAAGGTGGTCTTTTAAAGCTGTCATTGCTTAGTTTACGATTTTGCCTTGTCACTGCTGCGTCATTGCATCACTGCAATAATCACTGCTCCTGCTCTGAGCGTGTAAGCGGCCCCACCTCCACTTGCAGGCTCTCATAACAGTCTTTCCCGCGGAAGGAAATTTGTTATATTAACATGTTCTGTACAATACAAAAGATTTTCTTACTTCAGCAACATTCTCTGAATGACAGAGGATCCATATTCAGACTTGATTGCAAGAATATCTGAAAATAAATAAATTTCATTGAATTAATTCATAGTAATGAATGCTGTCCATTACTGAAAGTAAAGTGCGAGTTATTAATCACCTTCTGGGCTGGGGTGTGGTATAGTGCTCATGATCTTCTCTATTTGGTTGATGGTGGATGTCCCGGGGAACAGGGCTTTTCCCAGCAGCATCTCTCCCAGGATACAGCCAAGGCTCCACATGTCCACACCTTTAGTGTACCTTTGGACGAGACGTACTCCTCTCACAGTCTGGTACACTCATAACTCATTTTTCACTGCTTTGTCCCTCAAATTAAAATGTTTGAATGTCTTCATCATTGTTAAAAGGGAGAGTTCACCCCAAAATCAAAAATACATATTTTTCCTCTTACCTGTAGTGCTATTTATCAATCTAGATTGTTTTGGTGTGAGTTGCAGAGTGTTGGAGATATCGGCCGTAGAGATGTCTGCCTACTCTGGAATATAATCGAGCTGGATGGCACTCGGCATGTGGTGCTTAAAGCGTAAACAAAATACATTTGAAAAACTAAGTCTCTTTCCATAAATCATGACCCAGTTACTCGATATAATCCACAGACCGTGTTGTGAGCAGTTTCATGTAGGAACTATTTTCTTTCCACCGAACTACGTCCACCAGTGAGTGAGCACGAGCCTCTCGTCCAAAAGCAGATGCACGCTTCCTTCTGAGTAGTGATACGGTTGGTAGGTGAAGTTTAGTAAAAAGATAATAGTTCTGACATGAAACTGCTCACAACGCGGTCTGTGGATTATTTTAAGTAACCGGGTCATGATTTCTTGAAAGAGACATTGCTGTTGAGCTTTTCAAATGTATTTTTTTGCCGCTTTGATCACAAGCTGAGAGCCATCTAGTTCCATTATATCCGAGAGAAGGCCGACATCTCTACGGCCGATATCTCCAACACTCAGCGACTCACACCAAAACAATCTAGATTGATAAATAGCACTACAGGTGAGAGGTAAATTTGGATTTTGACCTGAAGTAAACTCTCCTTTTAAATCAACTGTTGTGAAGTATGGACACTGACTAACAGATGCTCATCACAGTTGATACCTTGTGGACCCCAGCAGGATCTCAGGAGCTCGGTACCACCGCGTCGCCACGTACTCTGTCAGTGCTGGATTCCCACTGTCCTCTTGGATTTGATTGAGTGATCTGGCTAAGCCGAAATCGCACAGCTTGACTACACAGTCGGTGTCCAGCAGCACATTGGATGGCTGTGGGAAACACAGAAAAGAGAAACATTCTTTACAGGGACAATAATAGTTTGGGTTTCACTGATCTACAGGGAGGTCAAATCGAGCAGCTCGACCAAGGTATGAAAACAGTGAAAAGAGATGGAATAGCAGACAAATAAGAGAGAAGGAGGGATGAAATTCTAGTCAGAGGCCATTGTAGACTGCGTTATTTTGGAGATACAGTAACGTCTTAGAATTACATTAGAGCTGAAACAATGAATCGATTAGTTGATCAACAAAAAAATACATCTGCAACTAATTTGATAATCAATTAATCCTTAAAGTAATTCCTTCCAGAAAAAATGTGAAAACATTCATTGGTTCTAAGTAATATTTCTACTTTTCTGTGTTTTATATCAGCGTAGACTGAATATCTTTGGGTTTTGTTGGTCGTCGAACAAAACAAGCAATTTGAAGACCTCAACTTTTTTTGCTTTTACACTATTCACCTGGAGTGTCTCCCCTTACTAATCGACAACCACAAAAGAAAGATAAAGGAAATCATTATTATGGGATACCATGGAGGTGCGATTATAATGCATGGATTTCTTTTAATCACAATAAGAGCACATTGTGTTACTGTGATGTGTTTTACGATTCCAAACACTTTAAATACTAACACATTTATTCACAACTGATGCTTAATATTCTCCACCTGTCGTACCTTATGGTCCCTGTGGATAACATTTCCTGAATGCAGGTATTTGATGGCTTTGAAGAGCTGGTACATCACATAACGTTTGTGGATGTCCTTCAGGAGGGTGCCTTTCTTTATCACTGCATGCAGGTCGGTATCTAGTACAAAGAAAGAAGCAAAAAAATATAATATAATATGACATTGGTGTTACAGTGACGCCAATGATTGGGTTGTAAATCCTCATCGTCAGTTATTTGTTATTTTGGCATAGAGGTGCTAAGCACAGGGCCCTCCAAAAAAAAAAAACAAGTCCTGAAAACAAAATGCCAGAGAGAAACAGTGGAGGTCTGTGCTGAATCCTGATGTACAGTCATGGATTAGACTGCAGAGAGGGGGAGGCCAATCTGTGGACTCAGCAGTAAGACAGTGCAGCCAGCCAAAGGAAGCACACACACACACACACACACACACACACACACACACACACACAC
>CALSCE010006005.1:256-10655 GCA_943593645.1 Bovichtus variegatus
ATATTCATAATACTTCTAAATAAGAACAATAAGACTCATCGTGACAGTTTACATATTCATAATACTTCTAAATAAGAACAATAAGACTCATTGTGACAGTTTATATATTGATTTCTATTACATAAACATGTCCGTATGTGTGTGATATTAATGTTCTGTTTCCTACCCCTGCAGGGCCTTAAAGCCGGCTCTCTTCACTTTCCTGGCACAGCGTCCAGTTACCAGGGAGAGGTTGCTGTGGTGCGAGAAGTAGAGCCGCCGCGTTACAACTACAAGAACGAGACCGCTTGGCAAGAAAACGCAGACAAAGTGATGGACTGGTTCAGAGACCAGGATCTGGACTTCATATCTTTGTACTTTGGCGAGCCGGACGGCACAGGCCACAGGTACGGCCCCGACTCCCCGGAGCGCCGGGAGATAGTCGAGCAAGTGGACCGGACGGTGGGCTACATTCGCCGCTCGGCCGAACGACACGGGCTGCTCGACAGCCTGAACATCATCATCACAGCCGACCACGGCATGAGCTCGGTGTACCGGAACGGTCTGGTGGAAGAGATCACCCTCACCAAGATCCCGGGCTTCTCCTTCAGGGACCTGGCCTTTCACCTGGTGGACTTCGGGCCTTCTGGGATGCTGTTGCCAAAGCCGGGCAAGCTGGAGAAGGTTTACGGAGCCTTGAAGGGGGCACATCCACACCTCCATGTGTCCAAGAAGGAGGACATGCCAGAGCGCCTCCACTTCGCCAAGAACCCTCGTATCCTCCCAATCGTTTTATGGGCCGACCCTGGATATGTAATCAACGGGGTGGGTTGAAATACAACAGCCAGGTTTTCTTTGTAGATCGTTCTTGCTGCCAAATCGGTTGAGAGCTGCAAGGCTGTAGAAATACAGTTCAATGTTCCATAGAAAGATGTGCTATTGATTTAGCCTTTAAAGTGAACAGCCACCTCAGGGTGCAGCTTTAATGCAGCAGTAAAATGTGCAAACATGACTTTACTACGACTGAGATTATAACTGATTCAACTGATTAGAAGAAAGTCTAATGACGAGAAACCTCGACTACAGAAACAGTTAAATCACAGGGAAAGATGAAACTCTCTTTTCAACCAGAAAGCACGGAGTTCAATTCTAATCTTATTACATTACAATTTCAATCAAGTGCGTGTGGCCGTCCTCGGGATCATCAGAGCTCTCAAGTGCTTCCTGAAGCTATTTATTTTAAGTTCTAAATGAGCGTTTTCATTAATCCACTCCACAGGGCGGTGACTTTGAATGTGTCCGTCAGCACAAAGCATAAGAATAAATAACTGATATCATAAATGTGTTTGCTGAACATGAGGAAAATAATCAGTCCTGTGACTCTCCTGATAAAACATAGATGGATAAAGTCTGTGTTTCTAACATCTGACTCTGTGTTCGCTCGCTTTATGGCCACTTCAGCTCCTTTCAGTTTGATCCCAGAGCGCGAGAAGCTGCTGAGATATTAGACATATGAGATATGTTCTGCATGATGACACTCCTGTCGCTGATCAACACAATGTTTTATGAAGAAGGTTTGGCGACGATCATTTGTCCACTTTCATTGGCTGTTTGAACCTCCGCTCTCTTTCTCTTGACCTCCCTCTGCTGACTAAACCGGAGCGTCAACTCCGCCGATGTCCGTGAAATCTCTGGTTTATAAGTTACAATCTAATTGAATCCAACAAACTGGGTACGTGACCCTTCCCTCTGTGTCCTTGCAGTATTTTCCGGTTCAGTTCAACAAGGGCGAGCACGGATTTGACAACGAAGACATGGACATGAAGCCGTTCTTCAGGGCGGTGGGTCCGGCATTTCACAAGAACCTGGAGGTGGGGCCCTTTGAGACGGTGAACATTTACCCCTTGATGTGTCACATCCTGGGCATCCGGCCGGAGGTCAACGACGGCCACCTGAACGCCACCAAACACATGCTGGTTACCAGCGCGACGCCTCAGGGTGAGTCTCTCCCCAACGCCTGCTCCTTCACGACCCGGACAATCAGCCGCCGTTTACGACATCACGTATGTCCAGATCGGACGTAGAGCTACTGTAGGTTAAAACTAGAAAGTAGATCCGGCATCGGAAGGGTTTTGAGAAAGGAGGTCAAAGATCTGAAGTGTCTGGTTTTAATTAAAGGACTATACTGGTAATATTCTATACGTTTCTCATTGTCTACGAATGCAATGACCAAAATCAACAATGTGTTAGTTCGTCTCTGAATATTTCACTTTCTCACCCTGCCTGTCGAACTTCAGCCGAACACCCATCGGTTCCTACTGATGAAAATAATCTTTAAAAAAACGGTTCACGTACATATAGTTTAATGTTTTTTTTTTTTAAAGGCTCAGTTATTTCTTAAAACAGCGAGGTACTGTCGTTTTTAAGCAAACTTTAGCCAAGCAGAAAGAACTTTGTTGGGGACTATTTTCAGCAGCGGATGAATCCACATTTTGGTGCTGTGGAGTATTTCTGACGGCAGGACATTTCTGACACTGAATTTTGTGTCTGGGCCAAGAAGTAATTAACCAGAATGCAAAAGTTGTTATAGGCTGCACATAGTTTCTGTAGGTTTTTTTCCATTTTGTTAAAAAAACAGCTACTTTTAGGGGAAAAGGAGAATAAAAAGAACAATAATACTTTGGTCCCATATACTATGTATTTGCAGATATTCAATATCAGCACAAAATCCCTGTAGTATGTTGACAGCAGCCTAGAAATTCAGCAGCAACTCAAAAACAAGCACGAATATTAAATGTTAATATTAAATATGAATATTAATATGAATGTGTTCTTCCTGTATGTGTTTCAGGGGAAGGTTCCCTGAAAGATGTTTTCACTGGACTGGCTGCGGCGGCTGGATTTCTTGTCGTAGTTTTTATAGTGACGATGTTCCTCAAAATATTCTCGAACAAATGCAAGAATAAAAAGGTAATAACTGAGTCATTCTAAATCATTTAATAATATTATTGATTCCACTGTCCATGTAAACCCAAAAACTGAACGTCTGACTATTGTGAATGTCCGTTTAGTATTTGCTTATTAAATCAAATACTTTAAAATCATTAATCGTTATTAAAGCATCACCAGAATTCTGTAAAACAACCCAAGAGCAGAGTTTTGCATAAACATTTTTGATAATTAGATGTTTTGTTCAAAAACTGATAAATACAAATGACCAGAATTAGGGAAACGGAATCAAATTATTAAATCAGCTAAATCTTTTTTTAATTTGTTTTGCATTTGGTTGAAACTTCTGATGCAATGTGTGACTGAAGGTTTATCTGTATTAATGTCTGTTTTACAACATGTTGTCATTAAATGTTGACCTTTACTTGTGGTTGTGAAGTGTCTTATAGCTGCAGCAAGTGGCCTTGAAGAAGAAACCCTGAACAAAATGCAATATTTATCTGTTAATTGCTGATGTAGATGATGTTTTAATTACTTTAAATCCAAACAAAACAAGGCAGCATACAAAGAAAATAATACGGCGTTAAAAACAATAAAATGAAGATAAAATACTCAAGGTTGTTTTGTTTTTTCTTTGGGAAAGAAGCGATAATCTGATCATGTCAATGTTTCTACTTTCACTTACAATAAGAGAGTAAACTGTCGGAGGACGGTGGCCGCCAAAGGACAAATTTAAGCAAACGCATTCTTAGTTGCCCGCCTCTCACGTAAAATGCGTCAAGTTAAATACGGAAGCACAACACTTCCGGTTATGACTTTCAAAATAATCAGTTTGCTGACTAATTTTCACATTACAAAACTAAAATTAAATAAAAATATTCCAATGAGCTTACTGGTTAGTTTGCTTGCAAATAATAATCAAACAAAGCCAAAAACAACTGACATTGCTGAAGTTACTTAAGTTAATTCCCCCAAAAATGCTTTCAGTATGTTGTGCATTGTGTTCAAATTGTTTAAATAATTTTATAATGTTTTAGTCTATTTATATGGTGTTTTTTTAACATCTGGCCTGGGACAGCAAATGAAACTCTGGATCATTTATAAATCAAATCAGAATTAAAAATATCATAAACAGCTTTATTGCCAAGTAGGTTTTCACATAAAAAGGAATTTGCCTTCTTTATCTGTTGATATTTGGTCTTGTGTATGTATGCTCTTTAATGTAAAAAAAAAAAAAATAATAGTTTAATAAAAAAAAAAACGTTCTACTTCAGTCGTTAAGAGCTTTATTTTGATTTTTTTATTCTGATTTTTTATTTATTTTGATTTTTTTAAAACCCTTTGCTCCTCTTTGTGTTATCTATGCAAAGTAACTATATATTTCTATGGATATTTTCAGATAAATCCCCAGTTTTTATTTTCTTTATCTGTTGATATTTGGTCTTGTGTATGTATGCTCTTTAATGTAAAAAAAAAAATAATAATAACAAATTTTAATTAAAAAAAACGTTCTACTTCAGTCATTAAGAGCTTTATTTTGATTTTTTTATTCTGATTTTTTATTTATTCTTTTTTTTTTAAACCCTTTGCTCCTCTTTGTGTTATCTATGCAAAGTAACTATATATTTCTATGGATATTTTCAGATAAATTCCCCAATTTTTATTTTCTTTATCTGTTGATATTTGGTCTTGTGTTCTTTAATGTAAAAAAAAAAAAAAAAAAAAAAAAAAAGGGTTTTACTTCAATTGGTAAGAGCTTTTTTTTTTTTTTTTTTTTTTTTTTTTTTGTTTTTTTTTTTTTAAATAAAAAAAAAAAAAAAAAAAAAAAAAAGCGTTCTACTTCAGTCGGTAAGAGCTTTATTTTGATTTTTTTATTCTGATTTTTTATTTATTTATTTATTTTTTAAAAACCTTTTGCTCCTCTTTGTGTTATCTATACAAAGTAACTATATATTTCTATGAATATTTTCAGATAAATTCCCAATTTTCGTTAAGAGCTTTATTTTGAAGGCAGGACCACGAGCTTCCGGTGGTGCCGAGCGGCTCGTGATTGGCTGGACGCGCCTCTTCTTCTGATCCAGGATTCTTACTCGGGCGACGGCGGACATGGAGGAGCTGAGCGCCGTGGGAGAGCAGGTTTTTGATGCGGAATGCATTTTAAACAAACGGCTGAAAAAGGTCAGAGCTGTGAAACATTAAAAAAATTAAAAAAAATATTAAATAAAATTAAAAACACTTTTACGCGCCGCTTTCTCCTCGCGGCTGTTTTACAAACGATCTCCCGCTCTTGGTTTTTTTTTTTTTTTTCTTTCAGGGAAAGTTGGAGTTTCTGGTGAAGTGGAGGGGATGGTCATCCAAGTAAGTGCGAACAATGAAAACAACAACAACGTGTCGCTGTGTCGCTTTCAGGGCCGAAAGAAAGAGAAGGGGAGAAAAAAAACAACAACAACAACAACAACAAAAAAAACAAACACTAAAGCGCTGTTTTCTGATGGTCAAACCACCGAGTCCGAATAACAACAACGACGCGAAATCCTCACATTTGGTTCCTGCGAGGAGTTCAAATACAGCTCGTAAATTATGCCTTTTGCATTTGCCTTCTTTTGTTCATAACACCTCCACATTTGGGAACATAGCGGAACAAAAACAACAAAAAAACCCCCAACAAAGCAAGGCTATATCGGTTTAATCTTTGCGGGTTTTATTCACATAATCACTTCTTTAATTCCTTACTTTAAACAAGTTATTATAAAAAAAAAAAAACAATCAGTCCAATGCGAAGGACTGTTTTGATATGGGATGTATAGCTGTGTTATATAATGTTACACAACGCCACCATTTCTGCAGTTATTTTTGCTCAGTTTTTATTTATTTTTTTATTATGGTTTTTTATGTCCCTGCTTGCAAGGCTCCATTCTGCCTTCATTTCTTGTCACTTGCCCTTTTCTGTTCACTCCACATTGTTGCTGTAATCCACCATCAATGCACACTGTTGCCTGCCAGCTTCATGGCTTTCTGTTAGAACCACATCCTTTGTGTGTGTGTGTGTGTGTGTGTGTGTGTGTGTGTGTGTGTGTGTGTGTGGAGAAAGGGTGGGGGTTGATTATTTCAGTGGTGACTGCTGATCAGAATAGGCTATTCACCAACAAGTGATGAGGAGAAAAGGTCATTACAAATGCATGTAGTTTGGATCACTTCAAGGAGGGAAAAAAAACTACAAAAAATGGTGTGTTTTTATTCTTCTAAATGTGTATAAATGAGACGCGTGCGCTTTGATTTTTATATCTAGAAAAAAAAAGTATAGTTTAAAAAAAAAAAAAAGAAGAATAAGAAGCAAAAATGAGACGTTTGACTGATTCAGTGATAAACCTGTCGCAATGTGCAGGTGCCTCAAAAAACAACGTTCATTTTGGCGTCTAAAACGCAGCCCGTGCTGTGCCACGACAAAACGTTTGGTTTTCATCACTTTCCGTAAATGTCGGAGCTTTTCCATGACCTAAACATGTCCCTCCTTCGTGTTTTTACACACAGAAGAACAGTGTGTTTTTACCACTGGGAAGAAAAATAGCTCAAAACTGAATGTGATTTCAGTCGCTGTGTGTGGCGACTTGTAAAAGTGCTTTCTGTCACTGAAGGAGACAAACTTGCCCAGAACTTCCCCACATATTTCTGTAGCAGCCCCAGAATATCTCCTTTTTTTTTTTTAGCCTTGGCAAATTCATTGCAAAGCTTTGGAGGAGGAATTAAAAAGCGGCCTACTTTCTCCCCGCTGCACAGCTGGCCGGGCGCCGTTTTAAAGGACAAGTCACATGAAGTCAAATCATTTATATGTCGATTAGTCTCCTTTTTTAAAGCTTTTTTACTTTTTAAATGATTAATAGATGTTATTCTTCTGTTTTGAGCTTGATTAGTCTCAAACGATCCTTAAATAGTTTCTCTCGTATGAAGTTATTAGTCTTCTGTTTCTCAATGAACAAACTCGGGTCTAAATTTGGGATCCGTGCAGATGTTTGAGGGTAAATTTAATCTTCTTTATTCTAACTAACTGCTTTATGATTGATTTCAGACACAACAGCTGGGAGCCCCAAGAAAACATCCTTGACCCAAGACTGTTGGCTGCGTTCAACAAGAAGTGAGTGACCTGAACTCACCAGTTAGTGGTTTACCCTCTAACACACACACACACACACACGCACAGATCGCTGTCCTGTTCCTTTAAGTCTTTTAGTGTGAGCTCTGCATTAGTGAGACAAAAACGTGGTCGTTTTTCAAGCATTTTTCTTAGTTGTTTTCTCAGAAAGTAGAGTAAAATCTGAAATATAGTTTAACTGTTTCAGACCTAATTAATACACTTCAGTAGTTGTAATTCTAGTGACGTTACAAATACTCTACATTGACATAGACTCACTTACGCCATGTTTAAATCTCTTTTATAGAGAGCAAGAGAAGGAGCTCCTCATGCTGAAGAAAGGGAAACGGCCGAGGGGACGGCCGCGGAAAATTTTAGTAAGTACGATTCAAAGCAGAATATTATTAATAATTAGTCGGATTGTGACAGTTTCTGACATTTGTTCTTTCATTTAGGAAAATGTGGCCGAAGCAACAAAGTCCAGCAGCTCTTCCTCCGGCTCGTCCTCGTCGTCCTCCGATGACTCGTCCTCGTGCTCCTCCTCTTCATCCTCTTCAGAGGACGACGACGAGGACGACGACGACGACGACGTCAAACAGGCAAACCCGAGTGTCCGCACACGAGACCTTCACCCCGTCCCTCAGAAGAAGGCTCAGATCGTCGTCGCAAAACAGGAGCCCCCGAAGAAGAGAAGCAGGAAACCTCCGTCCCCCGAGGCGAAGGACTTCCAACAGAACAAGGGCCCTCGCAAAGTCCCGAAGGCGCCCAAAGATGCAGATCTTCCAGGAGCGATCAAGAAGCCCGTTCACCCGGCGAGCTTCACCTTCATGGGTTTCCACCGGGGCTCGCCGCGGGACACGGTGGGCGCTCAGAACAGGAGCTCCGTGAGTCCGGGCGCGGCTGTGAAAAACGCCATAAGCTCCGTGGGATCTGGCAGGTCAGTGCAGCCTGCCTCCCTGTCCCTGAACACATCCAGCCAGAGCAGGAATGTCACTGACGGTAAACTGTCCATCTCCAGCATGAGCAGCGGGACAAGTCTGGATTTGAAAGCAGCTGCTAGTAAATCAAAAGGGGTCGCAGCGCTGAATCTGAATACATCCAAACACCTCATTCAAGGAACCACTCAGCATACACTAAGCTCCCCCAACGGACAAAAGAAAGCCCAGGCCCCTGTGTCAACACTGCAGCGGATACCCAATACTAAAGCGGTGGCTGCCTTAACGTCTAAAAATGCCTCCTCCAATCAGGGCTCTGGCCCTCAGCCGCTCAACCTTCAGAACAAACTGCTGCAGAGCAAAGACGCTCCAGCGCCGGCTCTGAGGAATCCAACGAACCCAGCGCGGAAAACCAGCGTCTCGCAGAATCCGGAGTATAATCCTCCCAAGAGTCCGGCGACCCCTGGAAGACTTCAGGCCAGGAAGAGCCAGACGGGGGCGGACAAGGTGAAGGAGGCGACTGAAATCCAGACCCCAAGAGTCCAAAGCAGGCTGGGCAAGAGCAGCGTGCAGAAGTCCTCCACGGAGGTCCAGATCCAGCAAGAGAGGTCGGCCCCCAAAGACGGCAAGAAAGCCAAAATGAATGAAATGAGCACCGGCGAAGAGGAGAGCGGCTCCGACTCGGACCAGGACTCTTCCTACGTAGGACAGGATGGCTCGGTTGCGGTGCAGAACCAGGACTGGAAGCCCACGCGCAGCCTGATAGAGCACGTGTTTGTAACGGACGTCACCGCTAATCTCGTTACCGTCACAGTCAAGGAGTCTCCGACCAGCGTGGGCTTCTTCAGCCTGCGCAACTACTGACGGCTCCAGACGCTGCAGACCAGATGGGCTTCGAAGGAATTTAGATAAAACCTTTTTGGCTGGAGAACTCCTGAGGAATGCATCAGGGGTCAGAGGTCAAAGTGCTCTTCGTCTTCTTTTAGTAAAAGACCAGTTTTTAGGTTTAAAGAAAAAAAAAAAAAAAAAGGAAAAAAAAAAAGACCCGACTTCAGTTGTTGATTGTTATTATTTATTTGCTCATGTCTGCAAATTGTTCAAGAAGTGGAGGAAGGCGACGGCCACCGCGTCTTTTCCTCTCAAAGAAACAAAGACTTTTTGGTTTCAGTCGGTTCAAGATTGTTTCAGTGTCCTGGAGGAAAAAAAAAAAGCAACGAATCCATCTTTAAAGTGCAAAGGTGGAACTCCAGGGTGTCGGAGGCTGAATCCACGTGAAACGGGAACATTCGTACATTTATTTAGTGTGAATGAAGAAGTGAGCACGTTTAGTTCATAATGTGTCAGTGTTGTGAATCCATATCAATCCATAGCCAGTGTAAACCAGTTTTTAATCTTAGTATAGTTTATTTTTTTAACATTTCATAAGTTAGCTACCTCTTTTTGTTTTTCTCTCGAGACGTGTGCTGCATTTGTATATTACTTTCTCGTGGGATCGGAGAACCTTTCCCTCCAGGGTAAACCATGATCGTGATGTGCTTGTTTTTATATACGTGACTGTGTGTGGACTCTAATGTTTAACTCTGCAGCGGCTTCATTTCTGTCTTTAAACTCCCTCAGCAGCCTCCGAGTCCTGCGCCGCGTCGGACTATTATCGCCTCAGAAAACAGCTTTCATTCCACAGTGCAGCCAGTTTATCGCCGCAGTTTTCCAGACGAGCTGAAGCCCGCGGGGGGTCGGACGCTATCTGCCGCTCCCCCCGGCGCCTCAGATAAGACTCGGCCGGAGCTTCGCTCTTCTGCGTCTGCAGCTCTGTCCTTCATTCACCAGCGACTCTTAATCTCCTCAGACTTGTGGTGAATGAGGACACAAAGCAGAGAATAAGCGCGTGTGTTGACGTGGCGGGGGGGTCACGGGACGGTACACCTGACAAAGCTTCCCATGAGGCTTTGAAGGTTGGGTGTGGACCCTGAACACAAAAACCCCAGATGTCATCAAGTCTGTTGCTGCTGGTGGTTTTTTGAAAAAACGGCGAGGACTGAAATACAAGATTTTGTTTTGTGTTTTTTTTTTTTTGTGTGTGTGTGTGTGTGTGTTTTCCTTGCAGCTGCAGGCGTCTCGTTTCACCCGCCTGCACAGGCTCAGGAGCTGCAGGCCCGGCCTCCCAAGAAAAGGGAAAAAAAAAAAACAAGGTCTTTATCTGATGTAACGGAAAAGAACGCACAACAGCGTGCGCTGCTTCCTGCTCCCGAGAGGAGCTCACGACACAGCACTGAACTCTCCGTCTCATCCTGCAGACTGTGCCTTTCTCACTAAACACACGCGTCACCCCAAAGATAGCGAGAAGTTCAGGTTGTTCAATAAAAGGGAGAACCCCGAGTGCGTAGAGGGGGCGGGGGCGGGGGGGGGG
>CALSCE010006073.1:0-16786 GCA_943593645.1 Bovichtus variegatus
ACACACACACACACACACACACACACACTCACCCAGCTATACATATGTACAAACTGTACACAGTGTCCATTTTTCTCTCTACAACAATTTCCCAGCTTTGTGAGCTAGAACCAGGCTCCAGCTGCAGCAGGGTGCAGATGATGTAGTTTGTTACATGCTTGATTTTGTGCCATTTCCCTTAAAGTGTGTACTGGGATTAGACACCTGTGCACCTCTTTGTATTTGAATATTTGTTCAAATCGTTGCATTTGTTCACTGTCTTTTTCTGATGGGTGATCTTGAAATGAGACGTTTTGTAAAACAAGGGACAAAATGTGCTGTTATGTGACTGTACAGGTGAAGCAATCCCTCTAACTAGGGGATGCACGATATTTAACGAGTCAATACATTGCTCTCATTGACTCAACAAGTGCAGTATCTACACGCTCCGATACAGTAGGTGTTGCTTTTAAAGCAGTTTTGCGATCCGCCAATAGAATATGAAGAACAAGCATCCAAACATCATCGCCTGTGTGGACGTTTCTCACAGTTTCAGAAGAAGACAACACGATTGCAATTTGCAAAACATGTTTTTTGATGCACTCTACCAGAGTCAGAACTGATCTTTTGTTTTTGTTGTCAACACGAGTAATGTCAGTTAGATTTAGTTAGGTCAGAGCTATAGAATATTAAATCACTCACCTTTGCTCACTACATCTTAGCCTTTCTTACCCTCAGGTTATGGGCAGGTTCACACCTAAAGGTCCGGTTCTGAATCGAACCATTGCGAGGATTATACGTTTCAATTTCCTAACTGGAATTATGGATTATTTCAGTGGCCCACCTTGTACTTTGCATCTCGTAGTGATTGATGCTGTGATTGTGGAATATTCTTCTGGCTCAAGGTCTTGGTTCAAGCACAAGAACTTCACTTGTGTTGTTGTGCAGACATCAGTGTCAGAGGATGTGTTCTGTTACTCCACGGGGCAGAACACTGCTAGATCTTCTTTTAAATTCAAGGCATTGTTAAGGAGCACACAAGCGTCACTGTCAGCCTGCAATTTTTATTTTTTTTTACCTTATCTTATTGTTGGAAATGGGGCTTTAAAGCAAAGAGCATAGGGGTGTTGCCATAGTGACGCTTTGTGCTTTTGATGACAATGTTTGCACAATGATGAATAAGTGAATCAGGGAAATATGTACAAGATCGTGGAAAAGAGCATCAAAGCACAATGTGTGTTTCTCTGTATGTAGAAACGCAGCTTTTATTTTTTTTCAGTGAAGAGGATCGTATCCTCACAATGTATTTTCAGTTCAAAGTAGGTTTACTTTCTGTACAATTCAGTTCTGAATTGACAAAACATTTACAACTAATGAACTTTTATTTCTTATTTGAATTCGACAGTTGTTTTTGGTTATTCAAACTTGTGATGCGAAAAAAAAACTATTGACCAATTATATATTTACTTTTTTAATGAATATTAAAAACTGTGTCCACATGTTGAAGCAGTGCACGTGGTGGTATAGTCACAGCGATGGACATCATTTATAGAGTTTGGAGGTTGGTGCCTTTTTCGTATCAGTTCCAATACCAAAAGCACCGGAGCAGGAATGTAAGGAATGGATTTAAATGTGTGTTTATCTGCTGTAATGCAAGCTACAAAACAACGTCAGGGAGCAAAACATTAACTAATTAGCGACACTGGTTTGTGGGGCTACAGGTTACGTAAAAGAAAAAAAACCAAACTGTTCACGACGAGTCTCCCCACTGTATGGAAGCCGGCGTAACATTTACACTCCAGTAACCCCAACCACATTATATTTACCAAATCCATCAGATAGTCCTCATCCTAAAAGCTTTTTCTCCTGTAAGCTGCTAAACATTAAAGGTATAATATGTAACATTCCCGCATTAAAATGTCTAAAATGACTAGACCTGTTATATATTTTGTCGAGTTGTGTACTTACATCATCCCAAATGTTTCCAATCATTTTCAAACCTAAAGAAATCTGTCATTTTAATCAAGGTAGCGGTGGTGTAATGGCGATGTAATCCCTTTGCTCGTGCGTAAGCGTTGTGGTAGTCTGCCAGTCATAAATGTACTTTTTATCCAGTTTTAAGCCACATTTTTACGAAACACTTTTTAGATCCTGGTTGTTTTAACTAATTATTTTTGTGGTTAGCTTGCAGCCCCTCTGTCCTGTGTCCCCCGGGGAAACACTGATTTGTTTACGTGAAACTCCTTTATTTAGTGATATGGTCAATACAACCACTTTAGGGCTGGTATCAAAATATCAAAATATTTTGGACCAAATACCTTGATATCGATATTGCACTGATGTTATAGGGTTGACCATTGGTGATTTCACAAAATATTTACACAATGGCAAAAAATCAATAAAAGAGGGGGAGAGAGACAGAATCAGACTGACAGGGAGGTTATTCTACAAGAAGGGGGTATGATAGGAAAACACTCTTTAGTCTGCTCACTTCTGTTTTTTCACTATGGGGACAGACAGGAGTCCAATAATCTCAGAGCCAGGGAGTCTTTACTGGAGTAGATCAGGCAGGTAGGAACGGTTGTGTCCATTTACAATTGTGTATGTCATTCGAGGCACCATAAAGTCTGATCTGACATGGAGAGTTGGGTTCGACAGAAAGTAGTGTTTGGGTGGAATGAACCTTTAAAACTTTAAGTCGTTGGACAAAAAGTGGTATTTGTGGATACAAAGGTCAGAAAAAAGCAAAAGCTGGCAGAGGTTTGTGTGTTTCTCTGTCTCAAAGCGCTGAGTCATGGTAAGGCCTAACTGGTATGCAGAAGGTGCTTGTGTCAGAGGAGAAACAACATTACAGCGGATGAGACAGCTTAAGGGCTCTCTTGGTGCCTTGAAAATATGTAAGTCATATTGCTTAAATGGGCACATCACCTGAAATAAGACAAACATATCTACGTTTTGATGTATTAATTGTGAATTAGAAGTGAAAGTTGTGGAAATTATAAAGATTAGCACTGAAATACACACCCAGTACTCAGAAAAGGACTGAACAAAGAACACAACGTGAACTGCGATAATTCAAAGACTAAAATATATCAAAAAGCTTCATTAATACAAGTTTAATAGTTAAAAGACCTTTAACCTCTTTAAAGTTGAAATAAAGTCTGTAGCTGAAAGTACGTGGAAGCAGTATCATTTTAAAGTAGATTGCTCCATTGAGTTAATTTTTTATTTTTTTCAAGTATAAAAGTTAGAAAAAAGTTATACGAGCAGAAATGTCCTCAAAAAGCTGAACATTTTGATATTTGAATGATTTCTCTAGCTGAAAGTATGCAGACGAAGTTAGAGTCCAAAAACGTACTTAAAAAATTATTGAAGAATAAAGATTTGGATGACAATAGTGTGAATGCTGCTGAATCCACATTCACACCAACGAGAAACACTCCCCTCATCAGCCAGCAGTCGAGTGCTTCAGGACAAGGTTGGTCAGTGTGGCACAGCTCAGGAATATATCACTGCTCAGTGTGGATCAGGATGTTGCCAACAAGGAAAACTACACACTATACTGTGTTAAAATAGAAATATAGCCTATAATTGTACAATTTGCAAATGGGTGCTGGTAGTTATTGACGGACAGACTGATGTCATTATTTGAATAATGTCTTAACTCAGAACATGCATGTTTGCAATGAGCATACTTTCAGTGCAATGGGAACATTTGCCTGTTCTAGTGGTGGTGAGATGAGCAAATTTAAGGCAGAATGGGAACTCTTAAATCCTCGCCGCTCCCTCCTAATCTTTTGCCTTTTGTCACAGACCTGCAGCTCTTTCACTGATGCACACACACATACCTAATTCTGTCTTAACACAGATACTTCCTCGCTACTGCTTACAAACTCATTTACATACACACACATACACACATGTGAGCACGTACATATGATATCCCCATCACACTCCTGCTTTCACACTTACGCACTACGAGCGATTTACGCGCAAACTCCCAAACCATGACTGTGGCACACACAAGTGCGCACAAACACAGTATCTTCTTCACAC
The DNA here is from genome assembly GCA_943593645.1 of Bovichtus variegatus. NCBI lineage: Eukaryota > Metazoa > Chordata > Actinopteri > Perciformes > Bovichtidae > Bovichtus > Bovichtus variegatus. The sequence continues at coordinate 4,036 of CALSCE010006073.1, forward strand.
AGGCATGTCATCACACGTACCTTTGCACTGTTCGACGTGCACCTTCCCTGCACACTGACAGATTTAGACATGCACAGGCACACATAATCTCACGCAGACGCTCAGTCACCGATGACATCTTCTACTCACGTACACACTGCCACTTATATGCACACATTTTACATACACGCACGCATACAGTGAGGAGCAGCTGTGCACACAGAACACACCAGCACTGACGCACACACACACACACACACACACAGATGCAGAAAGAGCTGTTTTGCGGTGTTCAATCAGACTTAGTATGGCTCTAATCCTAATCTCCAGGAAGGGAAAGTCTCTCCTCTGGGCTGTGGGAGCTGGAGGAGAGAGCAACGTTTCTCTGTTACACACTCCAACACAAAGAGACAGCCTGCTACTGCTGATGGGCTGTTTGTGAAAGACTCATTTCAACTGAATTACGCTATTATTTATATCTTGTGTTTGATATCATTCAGAGCCGTGTAGAGCGTAGTGCCCCTGTCCCTGTGGATTCATGGAGAAAACAAACTTTTCATGAATGAGAGCACAGACTAGCATCTTCACAGCTCAGTTGACAGACAGATATCAGCAAAGGCACAGATGTTTTTGCAATTTCCGCCTGCTCTATACTGTAGTTTATGACACCGTTGAGATATTATGTCATTATCCAACATATCTCAGGGCCTTATCATTTTATCCAGTGAAGTGGGGCCATGCGATATTGGCAAAACATTAGATTGTGATATGTTTGTTCATTCCCAAAGCCTGAAGGCATCTGATGGTACTTGGGATTACTGTTAAAATTGCAAAATTCCATTACAGACGGGAGGTGTTCGGTTTGAAATATATGGGCAGCTGGATTATGGGAATTGTAATAGGATCCAGTGTTTTTAGAATTTGACCCATACTAGGAAATAAAAGTCAGGATATCTCGGCCTCAGATGAATGATTGTGATTCATTTTGAACCTGACTCTAATGGACTGCATTTATTTCCAATCTTTACGATCACTCAAAGCACTTTACAACACATGTCAGCATTCACCTATTCATACAGAGTCAGAGGCTGCCATACAAGGTGCCACATGCTCATCAGGAGTGATAAACATTCACACACACTCACACACCGCCAGCAATTTGGGGTTCAGTACCAAGGACACTTTGACATGTTGACTGCAGAGGCCGGGGATCAAACCACTGACCCTCCGGTGGACGACACGGCCCTGTGTTTCAAGGATTCAATGATTCAAGGATCATATGATTTCATTCCATAACACAGGGTTGCATGACGAAATGCAGCTGTAGTCTATGTACAGAAGAAAAACAAGACAAGAGCAGAGGTTCATTCCTGTAGTGCATTTTTATCTCCACCAAGGATGGATGTAATGTTTTGGGCACGGTTTGTTTGTCTGTTGGTCTGTTTGTTTGTTTGTCATAAAATTATGGACCAATTTTCATTAATCTTGCTGGAAGGGTGTAGCAGGAGCCATGGAAGAATCCATTGCATTTTGGAGTGGAACCGAATCAAGGGGCGAGATAGGGCATATGTGCTGCATTCAAGTGGTGTCCGAATAATCAGGAAAATTAGTTCCCGACTGGGAAAATTTACGTGGACGACCCCTCAAGTGAAAAAAACCCCACCTTGGAAACAAAATATATCAACATGGTGTTCTCTGAGCAATAAAATACAACATGCTTGTAGCATCCTTTCCACATTACGACTTAAAGCTCATGAACACACCAAAGTCAGATGGAAGAACGACTTCCCCAATTTGGAAATAGGACCATCCGAGGAACACGTGAATGCATCGTTGGCCTTGGTGGTGATCTTAAAATATTTTAATATGCCAATATATTTTAATTAGGAACACAGGCCTGATACTATGTATGATCTTTGATCATTGTTATACCTCATGACACAACCCTATGTCTACTGTGAGCCATTCACCAATGTATGCTTGGAACTACTGGGATTTCTATTGTTTTGTTTTTCAAACATTCGGTGGCTGTTATGTGTTGCATAAAACTTGCCAGAACAAATATCAATAGACTATAAATAGACTTCCCCACAGTGAAAGTCTTGCAGTGGACAGCAGCTCCTAGTTGTCACTGGGAGCAACTTAGAGTGAAACGTAAATCCAGAAGATGTTCACATAGGCTCGAACACACTCATCTATCCAAAGTCTCCTCCATCCATCACTCTGGCTGTTTTACTGCAAATGAGTCGGAGAAGTCCTGGTGTGAGTTGGTTGATACTCGACAAGGCACAGCTGAGAAAAACTCCAATTTGAATGTTAGTATGTCAGTTATTTGACAATTATTTGGCAGTAGTAGAATCCCTCTAATTTATTTCAGTCACAGACGTTTTCTCCCACATTGCTGCTCTGAAATATACAGTAATGAGATGCTGCTCTGTCTCCCCCTGTTTATTTTTAATTCCGTGCACTTCCTCGTTGAAACTGTGTTTGTCAAGTTGTGTTCAGTCTACTTGTGTGTTAGCAATAACTAATAGCTTAGGGCGAGGAACAAGTTGGAAACCGAATGGTGTCAGCTCCCACTGTCATCAAATTCACAGCCATCAAACTAATAATGTCTGTCACCGGAGAGGGCACCGGAGGGAAAACGGCGTAATAGTTTGGGTGCCATCGACTGTTATACATATTTTCAGGTTCATAGTAAGACAAAATGAATGGATACTAAGGCTGAAAAAATAACATCACAGATACGAACAACAGGAACAACAGGAACAAATTAAAAATACACTCCTTTCCTCGTTAGGAGTGTACACATTCACACATGTGTACGAGCACATATGGAGGCATGCACACAGTTCATTGTTATGAATCAAGGGGTTGGGGACAAAATTATATTCTGCAATAAAAAACGGTTTTGTGGTTCATTTGGTAATTCAAATAGTCCAATGGAGATTTTATATTTTAGAGCCACAATTTTAGAGCCACAATTTACTTGAATTTGAATGAGTTGAAATTACATTTCATTCCCTTTCATACACGTATGCCAAGGGATTTTCAGCGTGCTTGCCACCTGTGTACATTTATGAGAAAACAGAAACCGAGATGTTGTTCCAGCTATGTTTAATTTAATACAGTAACTTCCATGACACCTTTAGAGATACCGGTGAGCAGTTTAAATGGAGCTGGGATGCCACGGCTTGCTTTCTGAATCCAGTCCTACTGGGATTTCTGACATGCCAGAAATCCAACCGATCATCAGAGAACAATTAACCAGGCGTTGTGACTCCCCTCAAACTGCAGGACAAGCGCAAAAATACATTCCAACCTGAACAGTGTCTGTCTGGTTCACTAAAGTTGAACGAGAGAGCTCCGCAAAAATGTACTTTGCCTCCATGAGTGAATGTGCTGATTGGAGCAATTCCATTGAAATGAAATTATTTCAGTCCCTAATGTCGCCGTTACATATGCTGGTGTCACTCATAGCTCATAGAAATGAATCTATCTTTCTCCCTTGGCTGAACCTGAACAGACGGTACATAGCAAACACAGGTCGCCCACATGGATGTTCATAAGTATAGATGGTACTGAGGAAGGAGTTGCTGTTTAAAGATGTTAGAAGGTACCATGACTGAGCAACAGTACTATTTAGATTTAGTACATTTTGTATTGTGATAAATTGTCCAATTTCTGCAGTAATCCACAATATTTCTCCACTTTACATTGCAAAAGTTTGACTTCAATCGGTGAATGATTTTTTCAATTCACCAAGGAATCATTTGGTCTGTGAAACTTCAGAAACTAGCAAGAAAAACCCATTACACTATCTTATATATCCTGTTAATTTTCTCTCAATTAATTACTCGTTAATAGACTAATTGTTGCAGCTTCGTAGATTTAGATTGCCTTATAGATTTCTACTTTAAGCTACACATGTCATGCAATTGTAACATGACAAGTGTATGTTATTGCAATTCTTTGGTTTGCCATAGAGTTTGATAAACTGACAAAACACTCACCACCCCTTTAAGCTATTGTGCAGTTTAATTTCCAGTAACTAGCTGTGATTACAGGCACAATGACTTGTTCGCTTGTCACCCTGAACCAAGAGTAGTATGCTGCATGAGTTGTCACACATGTCGTTTCAAGACTAACATACATGCTCACACTCATACAAAATACGCAACAACACCCTAATTCTGTCCCCCCACATCTCTGTGTCTGTCACTCTTGCTGCTCCTGCTGATCTCTATGCCCTGACCTCTCTCCTCCCATTCTTTACCTCATTTGCCCAATTTCCTCGCACATCTACCACCTTTGCTCTCTCTTCCTGCTTCTCTGTTTTCTCTTTTCTCTGCCATTGTCCCCATTGATCCAGAACATTGCTGTTTCATAAAACGCCAAACTAAGAGATAAAAGAGATGGTTTAGAGACTATCTTCAAGCTGATAGGAGGGAGGCGGAGTTTCTGGGTCGGGTTCTTGTCAGCACACAAACCGTTATTCACCGCCTGAAGAAAAGCTTGTCACTCTTAATCTCATATTATGTTAGGCTGCATGTCTGTGTGTGTGTGTGCGTGTGTGTCTGTGTGTGTGTGTGTGTGTGTGTGTGTGTGTGTGTGTACATGAGTTCAAAGCATCTGTGTGTTCATATTTGTATATACTTTATGTCATTGCAGTGTCCCCCTGTGGTCATCTGTGTTAAAAATATGCCTCTGTGTGGTTTCAGGGACATTCTGTCTTTTTTAGACATGGCTGAAAATGTTGTATTTTCAAGAATGAAGAAAAACACATTTATTCCTCGCTCTGTTTCCTTGAGGTTTTTTAGATTACAATGTTTTCATTATGTTTGATTCATCAGCATAATGATTCACTGGACAAAGGACCATTTTTTTATTTTTTTTCACAATAACCTTTCAGGCAACCGAGAGGTTCCAATTCACTTTCAGGAACTGAAAACCCACTGTGAAAGGGTTAAAGGCGTAACCCAAACCCAAACTGGACAACACCGTGGTAACAACCTAAAGCATACCCTGCTTTATTGTCTAGTCTGCTCTACACAGGACCATCATTTTCAAAATGAACATCATGCTGTACTGAAGAAGACTTGAGAATCTGACTTCTTCTTGCAACCAGTGGAGCCCTTCTGGCTATCAGAGAAATGCAGGATTAAAGCATTTCTGCATTGTGTTCAGTTTTCAGGAGGTTGCTGCTCGGGTATTTTACAAGGTTTAAAGGCCGTAATGACATATCATGGTACAATATTTTGTGATACGAAAAAGCAATGACATGAATTGTGTACTTGAAAAATTATTTGCAATAAACAATGTATGTATCTAAAAATCGGACTGCCAGCGTCTTTTTACACCTTTAGTGGATAGACAGTAGAGTGGAAATGAATAACAGTATTCACACTCACCGTTTGTGCAGTTGCCAGTTGAATCCTTTTTGTCTTTTCTAGATTCCTATCAGACTAAACTGCACAGAAGGAAAACAATAAAACTGGGGTCCTGCTGTGACATTTTCATTTTATGTCAAAGGAGATTCAACCATCCCTGTTTGTTTGCTGTTGCCGCTGCCGCCTATATTCACCTATCGTTCCATTACTGTAGGTGATTCTGCTTTTTTATACTTAGTGGAGAAGGAAATAAATTAAACAGATTACAACCGACAACAGTTACAGTATCTTGAGTTCTTTAAATGATCACTAATGTAGAAAACACTGAAGGTTTCTAAAATTACCTCTAATCTGTCACTTCTTTGTATTTCTATAGGTCGGTATAGACTTCACAGCATCTAATGGAAACCCTCGAGAGCCATCTTCCCTCCACTACATTAACCCACTGGGCAGCAACGAGTATCTCGCTGCCATTTTAGCTGTGGGACAAATTATACAGGACTATGATACGTAAGTATCTTCTTGGTTGTTGAACTTGTTTTTAATCAGTTACGACTTAGTTATCTTACAGGTATAATACAGTATACAACATTCTTGCATTAAAATGTCTAAAAACGACCTATGTTATATATTTTGTTGAGTTGTGTACTTACATTATCCCAAATGTTTCCAACTGTTTTCAAACCCAGAGTAATCTGTAAATGTAATCAACTTAACAGTCCGTATCATTTGGTCGCCTGTTATGGCATTGTCTCCCCTTTGCGCATGCGTCAGCATTGCGGTTGTCTTTCAAAAAAGAAAGAAACGATTTGTACGTTTTTTCACAATTTCTTTCAACCAGATGAAAGATTTTAGTCATCGGATGTCTGGATCTTTGTCAGTTATCAGAGAAACAAGCTAAGCGAACGTTTGCGGCAGCCAAACGGCGTCGGAGAAACACTAATTTTTAATGTGATTTACTCAGTTTTTCTCACCGTGTCAGTTTGTTTTGGAGAGGAGGAGTCCTCTGTGGATAATTCGGCCCCCTGTGAAATCCTCCTGAACGATGAACATTGAAGGAATCCTATCCGGGAGAAGCTGACTGCAATGACGGCAATGTTGGTGAAGCAAACTCCCATGATCCCACACACACTTTGCAACCCCACCAAACTCCTTTCAGAACCCTATCGGCAGAAAATGTTGTTTGTTTAAAGGGCCAGTGTGTAGTATTTAGGGAGATTTATTAGCAAGAATTGAATATAATATTTATAACTATGTTTTCATTGGTCTATAATCACATGAAACTATGAATCATTGTGTTTTCATTACCTTAGGGTCTACAGAAGAGTCTGCCATGTTGCACAGTCATTGCCTTTCATGTTTTTACATTACCTGAATCAATAAATTAATAACATTTTATTTATATAGCACAATATCACAAACTACAAATTTGCCTCAGGGTGCTTTACAATCTGTACAGCATACAACACTCCATAGACCCTTAAAGGGATCAAGAAAAAAACAATTAATAGGGGAAAAATGGAAGAAACCTCAGGGAGAGCAACTGAGGAAGGATCCCTCTCCCAGGATGAACAGACATATGATAGATGTTGTGTGTACAATCCATACGACAAAAATGAACATTTGAACATACATGAAAAAGATGGATCCAGAAGGATGTCAACAGCTTCCAGGTGTTGCCAACAATAATAACGTGGGCGTCAAGCAGGACCACGACAACAGGCCCAGCCACGACTCATGATCCCGACGAAACCATTAATACGTGGTTATCTGCAAAACAGGAAACACAAAAACTGTGGGGATGATGGCCCGCATGCCCAGTTAGTAACATGCATTTACAGGACATGATCAGACAGAGAGGGAGAGGAGGAGAGAGGAGCTCTGTGGAAGTCCCCCGGCAGTCTAAGCCTATAACAGCTTAACTAGGGGCTTGGTCAAAGGCAAGCCTGAGCCAGCCCTAACTATAAGCTTTATCGAAGAGGAAAGTCTTTAGCCTGCTCTTAAATGTGAAGAGGGTGTCTGCCTCCTGAACACACACTGGGAGCTGGTTCCACAGGAGAGGATCTTGGTAGCTGAAGGCTCTGGATCCCATTGTACTTTTGGAGACTCTAGGAACCACAAGTAACCCTGCACTCTGGGAGTGCAGTGCTGCAAAATGGTAATAGGGTACTATGAGCTCTTTCAGATAAGATGGTGTCTGACCATTTAGAGCTTTGTACATGAAGAAAATGATTTTAGGCCACCGTAGTTCAATAACTGCGGTAACGGCAGCCACCGGCAGTAGTAGTGCTGTGGTATGGATGACCTCTGAGCGCGGCGTCGGTCCTGAAAGATATCACGGCGTTACCACGGTTTTGCACTCAACAGCTTGTTGCTGCAGGCTTGTAAAAGGAGGGATGATAGGAGGGGTATTCAGTTGGTTGGAATCTGCAACTACAACGCTAAATGCTGCCAAATCCTACACACTGTCCCTTTAAGATAGTTGACTTCACTTCAATGGTCAAATGTTGTAATCTGCATTTTTGGGGGAAGGGGCTGATTAAATACAAGCATTTGACCACTCAAAGACTAAAATCATGATATGAGATGGGCCTGATATCATATAAGAAAGACCATTATGATGCAGTGTCTCTACAAAAACCAAAGTGACAGAGTTTTGCAAAGTGAACAGTAACAAAGAAATGTTTTTTTTTTTCTATCATTTCCATGTACGTCACTGTGGGCTTTGTAGTAGGAATTAAACTGGTTTATCAGTTCCATAATATCCATCTTAATCCCATCATACCCAAGAACCACTGTACAAAGCTTTAGAATGGGTATCAGTGGTGCACACCCACACACATAACCATCTATTGTTACGGTTTTTAATATTTTCAGAAGCTGTGTCCCTGAAAACATACTGAAGATCACCAATAATGCATAGATTTATATAGACTTTGTAAGATTATTCTTCTCTCTCAACAGTTACTTTAGAGTGTGATGGAAAACACTCGTTCAAAAAGACAGTGTGTCAGAAAGTGTGTGTATCCTGCCCTTCAAAAGAAGAAAAAGGTGCTCCTTCTCTTAGTGAGAAGCCATTTTAAAACATTGCTTCATTTTTCTGCCAGCTCTCTGCTGGTTTCTCTGTAAATGTATTTAAATGTGTTTCTTAGTGAAAAAGGTAACATGATTGCCTCTGCTTTCTAAATTCAGCTTGTTGAATTTAGATGAAAAAAAACTAAACAGATTTAACTAACGTTCCAATTTGTTGTCGTGGTTTCCTCCTCAGCGACAAAATGTTTCCTGCTCTGGGATTTGGAGCCCAACTCCCACCAGACTGGAAGGTATGTGTGTGTGTTTGTAAGTGTCGTCGTTGTTGTTGTTGTTGTTGTTGTTGTTGTTGTTGTTGTTGTTGTTATTGTTTTTTGTCTGTGTATGTGTGTGTGCAGATATGTGTGATACATGGAAGGACAGTATGTGTGGAGGGAGAAGAGCTTGTATATGCAAACTTACAGTTAAAGTGTGCCTGTATCTTACATGCATTTTACACACACACACGGAAGATACAACTGTAAGCAGTATTATACATGCATATTCGCATGATTACGCAACTGTCAACCCATCTGTGTTGCCATGGCACTGAGCTGATGAAAAGGACAAAGAAGAGAGAGCGGTGTAGAGAGAGAGAGAGTGAGGGCGGGAGGGAGGGAGAAACGGACAGTATTTCAGTAGTGAAGAAAGAATATCAAGTTTCTTGTCTGTGATTTTCTTCTCCTCAGGTGTCACACGAATTTGCCATCAACTTTGACCCCACCAACCCTTTCTGTTCAGGTGAGTTACTGCGCAGTAGTCCCACACACCATCGATGACCCTGCGGTTATTTTACATCATGCTTTCATTTTTGTTTTCATTTTCTTGGACCTATCTGTGGACCTGACGATACTGTATTTTCCAGGCCAATACAAATATTGATGTTTTAGACTGTTCAAAATCTGATAACGATCCCCTGAATTTTAAATTAAAAGCATTGGACCAAAAAACATGCTGAACGGGACATTTTTCCGTTGAAACAAAGTGTAATTCATAGTGCACATATTTGTAACACTTGGTAACACTTTCCATAAAGACACCATCTTCAGTGCGTTATGAAGAGAATTATACTTGAGTGAAGTATAATGCATTTATAATGCTTCATGACTACACTCATAAACACACAGAATGCCATCTACAAGGAAACATTATGATGCATTATTACAGATTCATCAACACCAAACTGCCCCTAACCATTAACAAGAACCTTCTGAACCCTGCCTGCTCTTCATGCCTCACTAACATACGGACTTTTTGTTTACAACTCTATTCCATTTATAATAGCATCAGCTGAAAACACTGTCGCTAATCTATACTTATAGGTTGTCGGGTTCTAAAATATGACTACACTAGTGATACTAGAGACAGTCGGATTTATCGTCCCATTTTATCTGTAAACATTCAGACTCAAGGCTTCAATGCCATTGTGACTTTGTGGAAACAAACAGAACAATGCAGAGAAAGAGCTGAAACATCACGGCAACAGAAACTGGAGTTTTCTTCAGTTTAACAAAAACTGGCGGACACCCAGTAAAAAAAAAGAAAAGAAAGACAATCCATCTCCAGATTATGTGACAGCAGCAGGTACTGTACTCCTCTGTGAGTAAATAACACACCTACACTGTCTACGCACGACGTTTGTCTAAATTGGCAGTATGAATGCCATGCATGCTATGACACCAAACAGTTGCTCCTGACAAGTGAAAGATCTGGATATGTCTGTTCACACTTATTTATTTATTGTGTACAACTCTAAAGAGGACTCTCCGCCGGTCAGTCACAACTGAAGAAGCTTTTTGGATGACAGGCGGAACTTCTTCAAGAATCTACAGCGAGTCAAATTGCCTCAGACTTAGCGCTTTGAGTTAGCAATCATAGCATGTGATCTGGATGACTGAGTATCTTCACAAACATTCATTGCTATTGCTGCCCCCTCTGCATATTTTGCACGTTTCGTCTGTTGAAGACTATAAATGAATGAATTTGCCGTGCACAGATATGTATGATCCCCAGAGGATGAATCATTATGATTTTGGCAATACCCTGAACCTCCTCTCGTTTGGCATGAGGTTTTGTTGGAGGGATTGCTATGAAATTCGGTTCACACATTCATGCTCCCCTCAATATGAATTGTAACACTTTCGTGAGCCCCTGAAATGTCATTTAGCACCATCAGGTCAATATTTGAATTAAAATAAATTTGAAATAATTTGTTGTATCACCAAATTCCCTGCAAAACTAACGACATTCTCCTCAGTCTTAGCTGTACCTTTTTGTTTAGTGCTAAATAGCAAATGAGGGATGCTAACATGCATAACTAATGTGGCGGATGTCGTAAACGCTGCAGTAGCACATCACCTTTGTCATGATGAGCAAGCACAGCCTTAAAGAGCAGCTAGCCTGGCTGTAGACTCTTAGTCTTGTTTAAACATGAGACATTTAAATGCACGCTGTAACTAACATTTCCTTTCCTTTATGTAGTTACATTTAAACAGATTTGTAAATCATCAGTATCTTGCGCCTTGTTTTAAAGAACCCCAATGTAAGCACTATGTTTGCACTACTATGCGTTCGTTAGCGCACAATTAGTATTAATGCGCAAATATGTTCATTGACAGATGCAAAGGACTTGAGTAGCGACTGCTGAGAGCACAACTGTGAGACCCAGAAAGTAAATTGTGTAACGCATATTTTAGCCCAACAGAGGCAGGATGTTATGCTTAACAGGAACATGTCAAAACATTAAGTTCTGTGGGCTTCTTCAAAATAGATATACAGCTTATTAAAACATGTGCCTCCACAAATGCACTTTCTTTTTAAGGTTAGCTGGTTTACTGCTCCTCGACAAACTACATAAGAGAGCATTACAGCTCATCTTTTCTTGGAGAGGCCAATTCAGCCTCCAGTGCACTCTGAAATAAGTTCTAGGCCAAACAACAAAACCTGAATTAGAGGACTGCAGACACAAAGTGCTGCTATAACTGCCATACAACAACTTTTTATATAAAGTGCAACATGCTACCTACCTAACAAGAGATTAGCATTATATTGTAGCTCAGATCATTCTTTGTTGTCATCAATTGATATCCTGTATTTTCAAATATCTTATAGTGTGTACCATTTATCTGGCACTTTTTACTTTGAAGGTATATGTTTTTTATTATATTGATTTATTTTTTTTTTTATCAAGAAATAAAGATGAACATGACTTCCCAGTTCTCTTAAAAAACAAAACAAATAGACATGTAGCTGACAGAGACAGGAGGCAAGTGTTCAGCAAATGAACTCATTCACACATTTAATTGTGGTTGTTTAAGCTGATTGGAGTCTAAAATAGCACTGCTGATGAGAAACAATAAATGTCTCAGTTAAGTTGGGAGAGGCGTAAAAGACGTTTCTTTTTTTTCCATCTGTGGCCCGTCTTATTTTCCCCTTATCACAAACTTCTCTTCCTCCTCCGCTCGCTGTCTCTCTCCTGCCCTCGACACTTCTCACCCATCTTTGCATTTAAGGTTTGTGAGGATTTAAATTCTCTCTGTCTTTCTCTCTGTGTAGGTGTGGAGGGTATTGCCCAGGCCTACTCCGCCTGCCTCCCTCACATTCGTTTCTACGGCCCAACAAACTTTGCTCCAATCATCAGCCATGTAGCACGTTTTGCTGCCCAGGCACTTCAACAAGAGAAAGCAGCGGTAGGTGACAGCAACTTACTTTTTGTGCCTGTTGTTCCATGTTTTAATGACTATTCAGTTGAACCTGTACAACGCAGACAACAATTACCAGACACGGGACGATACACTATGTGAAACATTTGAAAACATGCCAGCTATCACAGCCAGTCATTTATTGCAATCTGTCAGAACACCACCTGCCCGATACGGTCCACATGCCCATATTCCAGAAAGAACGTAGGTTTCTTAAGGGAATTTAAGAGAATTACCTACTCAGTTGGCTACAATTGTGCTTATTGAGGATTGGGATGGTTTATGTACAATCGAAGGGATGATCAACAATTTTTTTTCCCCACCTACGCCGATATAAAGGCGATTCTAACTAACTTACTATCAGAACTAAGATGTAATAAAAAGTAATCTCTAGAATCTGTGCCCTACTGTTTATTTACAGATGTTTCTGGTGGAGCGGCATGTCTGCGCGCTGTGCCCCGTTGCCCTCATCGATCCTCAGTGTCAAACCAGTTTGTCGTCTCTTTTTCATTAGAACTGACAAACCGCATCTCCGTTCCACATGTACTTGCTCAGTTTGACCGAGTGAGCCGGAGCAATGCACACACACACACACACACACACACACACACA
>CALSCE010006092.1:0-10432 GCA_943593645.1 Bovichtus variegatus
GTGTGTGTGTGTGTGTGTGTGTGTGTGTGTGTGTGTGTGTGTTTTGCAGCCAGCTGTGGAGAATGACATGCATATTGATGTGGCAACATGATGACTTTGACCTGTACTAAAGGAGCCACTGGACTAAACCATTTTACTGCCATGTGTGCGGGTGTATGTGCATGAGAGAGTTTATAGTTGTATCTGTCCACAGATGCATACTAGATGTTTGACAGCTGTTGACTTGGCTGAGCTTGTAGCCATTCAAATTCAATTTCGGTCATTAGCAGTGAAAGCCACTTCTGATACTGATTTAATATGGATATTTCTTTTCCTCCAGTAGTTCATGAGAACCATGTTCACATCAGTATCAATAAAGTATATTTAAAGTCATGTTCATAGCTAGAGCTTTTATAAAGCAGTCGTGGACGCAAGTAACATAAAAACTATGACTATTTTTAAATGTTGTGAAGTACATACATTCCATCAGTGCTGGTAAACCTAATAGTATGTTATTATACTCCAAACAACACATACTTACACCTACAGCAACAGCTGGACACATGTTGGAATACAAGCATTTTGTAACATTATTAGCCCAAAACCAAAGTAAATGATCACATTGGACAAACTGGCACATGTTAGAGGTGCAGCGATCTGTCGTTTTTTCAGTCCTGATCCCGATACCTATCAGACCAAGTACCAATCCAATACCAGTGTTTAAGTAATAATCTGTGTGCTGGGACTGTTATTATTCTTTTATGTGTAAGGCAACACCAGGCTTGACTTAAACAGCTTTCTAAACTTAACACAAAATGTAAAAAACAAATACATCGATATGAATTTACTGAATTGTTATTTATTATTAAAATAATAAATCATCCAGCAAGCTTGAAATACCCTCAAACCGCTGACACGTTTGTACCTGCCGTAGAGAGGGATGAGATGCCATAATCATTCAAATATGGGGATAAAGACATTCACTTTCTTCTAAAGCATTGATCATTTTTAGAGCAATTACAAACAGATGGGAAAAGTTCAAACCCAGCTTACCTTCTCAGTTTTGCACACCTGGCCAAATGCTGCGTGAAGTAGCAATGCGTGGCGGTGTCAGAAAGTTACTGAAATTGTTGGACGCAGCTTCCGAAGGAGGTGTCTGCAGAGGGGAATTTAGACGATGTTTCTACCATCTGACAAGCACTTCTGTTGAAGCCTACCGACGCCTTCAGATACATAAAATACATACAAATGACTTTTTTTCCCCGCTTTAGAGTTGCTACAGGTCATCAACTGTGTCACTTTTGACGTTATACTCAGCATTACGCTCAGCATTCGGAATACCAAGACAGCAACTGTGGAGCAAAAGTTGTACTGAGGACACACTGAGGATATTAGTTTCTATTCTCGTCACTCACAGTTAAGCTGTCCAGCAGGCATGTTTTCCTAAACTTGGTGTTTTCATAGAAGCCCATTTAGTCCTTCCATTCATCCACTGATCCATCCATGTCTGTTGATATAACATCAGTGTTTAAAGACGGGATTGTAAAGTATCTTTGAGATAAGTGCAGATGAAGGATGGCATCTAACAAAATGGGGAAAACTGGACATTTTTTGGAGCAGCATAGAAAGCAAGCATCAAACACAGAAACATGCCCACACACACACACTCATCCACATGTCACAAACACACCTGCTGAGATATGGTCACAGCCTTTGTCCGTCCTCGGGTCGTGTTTTTTTTTTTTTCCCTTTTTAGTTTTTGTCTTTTTTCCTCACTTGTCATGTTCTCTATTGCTCTTTTTCTCATGCTGTTCCAAACTGAACAAATAAACCTCAAGCGGTTGTCTCCCACCCCTCCCTCTCTCTACCTCTGTCTCTTTCTGTCTGTCTGTGGGCCTTCTGGGGTTATGCAGAACTACATGTCGTTCATTGTCATGCCTCTGTTTGCCCTCTTTTGTTGTTCATGAAAGAGCCATGCACAAGTCTTTGTACTGTAGCTGTAGTGGGCTGGTTTGTGTGACGGTGTTTGTGTGAGAGTAAGAGTGTGAGATTCACAGTAGCGAGGCTGGAAGGCATTCGTATGACCAGACTTGGAAGGCAGCTCTTTGATTCTGTCTCTGCAACTTGCTCGCTCCCCTCTTTCATTCTGTCCTCCTCTTGTGGCCCAAATGATCACAGCCCGTCTTCAAACAGGGGACATGAAGCACAGACAGCCTCTGTTTGATTTTTGATAGCCCTACCTTCCTTTCTGATAAACACATGCGTATGCACACTGACACACATATTTGTTTGCACAACTACATGCCTGCGAATGTGCACACTGACGCGCACATCAGCCGAATCCACATGCCTGTACACACAGACTCGCACGCACACACAGATGCATGCACGCACCCGGGGGTCCCATGGCGGCTGGTGCGCTGCGCTGCGCTCCAGGATTGGATCATCAGCCAGCTGTGAGTTGGACAGCCCAGGATCTGTCCTAATCCCCGCCACTCTGTTCACATCGCCACACACACACACACACACACACACACACACACACACACACACACACACACACACACACACACACACACATATTCCAGCCCCAGCCCAGCAGAGGGCTTTACTAAGTTTGTTTTGTTTGTTTGCTCCTGTCTTTCTTCACTTTCTTTCTGCTCTTCTTTCCTTGTCTCCATCCGGCCCTATCTCTCCCTGTGTTGTGATCACAGATCCCAAAGGCCACTGTGAAAACTGCCCAGCATAACTTCTGTTTCAACACATGCCAGATAGGCATATATGGATAGATGTGTGTGTGTTTGCATGCGTTAGTGTATCCATGGTTAGTTGAGACCTGTGTGCCCGCTTTGTGGTTTGGACGAGTGGAACGCCTGCGAGGCCCCAAATCTTCCACAAGTTTCGTTATCCCTATGAAATCAAGCATCCATGTTCATGAGGGTGCTTGTTTGGAGCTGTAAATGGAAAGGGAGCTGAAATTACTTTAGTGAATAATTTAACTTGCTGTCACTTTCTCACCTAGAACTTGTGACTGTGGAATCCTGGGCCAGGAAATGTCCGAACATGACTGTTCATATAATTTGATCTGCGGCTGCATGAAATGAGTTGAAGAAAGGAGCACAGCTTTCAGCTAAAGACCCCCTGGTATTGGATCAGGAGGCAGGTGGGCTGCTGGACAAAACCCACTGTGACGAAACTTGCAGTCAGGGTCAACTGTGAACGATTGGCTGAGGATCCTTCACCTTCCACATCTAAAAGTAAAAGAAAATCCTGCATCCTGACTTAAGGTCATAGGTGCCTGCCCTGAGCTGAAGGCCTTTTAGGCTTAGAGAAGCTTAGAGGAGTATATGGAGTGTGTGGAGGGAGTATTGTGAGGGGGACATGGGGAAAGCCTCGAAGGCTAAAGGCATGCTCTTACAAGTGACAAGTTAGTACAGAATGTAAACCATCTGTTGGTGTTTCATTTTTACCTCTTTACTTAAGATTTCATTAAACTTAGTTTATTTAGAATTTTTGTTAAAATGAACCAAAACACTGACAACGAGGAAGATCTTGGGTAGGTAATAATGAGAATAGATATGAAACAACATTTTTTTTAATTGAAATCAAACACTATTACACTTGTTTACAAAATATTTAGTTAATGCTGGAAGCCTAAAGTGCATCTCTGGATGGGAAAACAATGTTGAATGCTATTGACTCTTTCCATGGAGAGCGTTCTTAGCAAGGATTTTCCTCTTTTAATGGTCACACACATGTACGCGGCACAGCACACACAGTGACATTTAGACTCATTTAACTCATCCTAGCATTGGGCAGCCATTATATTATCAGCAGTGTGGGGGCCCGGTGCCTTGCTCAGGGACATGTCAGCAGTGCCCAGGAGGTGAAGTGGTGCCTCTCAAAGTACCAGTTCACACTGCCGCCCTGATCAGTAAATTAAATTAACTCAGGGGGTTCCTTCCAATTTTTTTCCCCGTTAAAGGTTTTTTGGGGGGAGTTTTCCTCGGCTGAAACGAGGGTCAAAGGACAGAGGGTCTCATATGCTGTACAGATTATTGTGATTTGTGATATTGGGCTATATAAATAAAATCGACGTGACTATTGTTAGGCGTTGGAACACTTTTAAAGACTCTTGAACTTGTCTAGGATGGAGGAGTCTGGAGAATCAGGGAGAACTTTGCTGTTCTCTCTGGCGTTGGATCACTGAAGTAGTCTTAAAGCCGGCAGTGGCAAGATGGGGGAAGCTTGGGAAGGCAAAAAATGAGGAGCTTGGACACCTCTATGAAAGAAGCCAGTTGAAGCGGTACAGGCATGTGATCAAGATGCCTCCTTTTGGAGGTATTCAGGGCATGTACAGCTGGGCACCAGGGCAAATCTAAAACATGTTTGAGGGATTATATGGCCCACCTGTCCTGGGACCATGCCCACACTCTATTGTCCTATGTAGCACTTCACCCAATCAAGAGATGAGAGATGAGGTGCCACCAACACAGAGCAAAATGAAGTCAACACTTGTAAAAAATGTTATGAGATTAGGGCCAATAAACATTCATCGATCTCGATAAAGCAGCGGGTGAAACGGAAAGGCAGGCAGGTAGATGGAGCTAGAAGGAGAGACGGAAAGTATTTTCTGTGTTTTAAGGCCACATTCTCCTTTCTGTGACCCTGAAATCAGAAGATGGATGCTGAGAGGTGGAGAGATAAAAAGCTCCAGACCAACTGCTGTGACTCTATATACAAAGTTCCCCAAACTCTATTAAACATGTCACGCTACTGCTCTCTCTCCACCTAAACCTAGCCCTGTCTTTAGTTTTTTTCCTCCCCTCTGTTGTAGATCGTGATAGCAAGGTCTGGAAAGGCGGTGAACAGAACAGTGTGTGTGTGTGTGAGGGCGGAGAAGTGTAAATGAGGAAGGTGAGGCAGCAGATGCCGCGTCCCGCCAGAGGCTCGCTTTGAGCAGCGAGTGAAATCTGGGCGCGACAAAACTGCTGCAAACCAACTCGGCGGGAGGCCCTTGTCCAATCACGGCCCGGAATAAAAGGGCCGGGGCGCCACGCGGGCTGCAGTCGCTCAGAAGAGGTGGGGGCTGTAATGAACCTTCAAGCGCTGCCAGCGAACACACACACACACACACACACACACACACACACACACACACACACACACACACTCTTGAGCACAGCATCTTTCTTCCTACCTGGCTTTAACAGTGCCTAACCTCTGTCACCACACACACACACAACCTCTTTGTGTGTGTGTGTGTGTGTCTGTGTGTGTGAGAGATTAGATGATTCCGCCTTTGTGCGAATGTTTAGTGTTGATACCTTTGGGCTACACCTGTGTCTGTGAAGTTTGATGTGTGTGTCTCTGTGTGACAGCAGCGGGGCAGAGCCAGGTATGAGGCTTGTTGTGTATCTTTGTGTGTTTGCGTGTGTGTGTGTGTGCGCTTGTCTGGTCGGCAGCCATGTTGTTGGGTAGCAGATGGCACCATGGTTGGCAGGGGAGGGGCTGCTTAGCACAACTAATCAGACAGTTACGGATAGGGCAGCTGGGAGGGCCGTTGGCCAGCCGTGTGTGTGTGTGTGTGTGTGTGTGTGTGTGTGTGTGTGTGTGTGTGTCATGATGTTGACAGTGGTGGCCCGTTGGCCCGGTGACGAGACCTTGCCGCGTTCTTCTCTCCTCGCTGTCAGAGTGCCCTCTCTACCATCCTGCCTTCTCACCTCTCCCTCTCTTGCACTCTCGCTGTCTCTCTCGCTCAATCTGTTGAGACCTACTTAGTCTTTTATCTTTCAGTTTCTTTGACTCTCCATCTCCTTTTGTCTTTCTGTCACACTGTCTTACTGTCTTACTCTGCTACATCTTTCTTTCTCCAGGCTTTAATTGTAAGTTCATCTGTGTCAACTCACTTGATGTGACAGTAATTAAAACAGAACGTGTATTTCCATCGAGCTGGGAACTAACGAATGGAAATGGAAAACATTTTAATACAGTTTGGTGAAATCAGCACTTTAGCATAAAACTGTGGCCTCTTGAGCAGGAACATGTCTTCAAAACAATGTTGCGCACACGTTAATATTGGTAACGTAGGTCTGTGGCGTGTATGCTTGCTAAAAACACGAAGGACAGCAAAAAAAAGCTGCAGACTTGTTGTGCTGCAACCAAGGGGTATGACGAATGGAACCAATGCGGAAGTGACTTTATACCTGCAATTCTTTTCTGCACTGGCCGGCCCACATCTAGCATAAGACATCTGAAAGCTAGCTCTAGATCTAAGCTAGATGTTAATGCTGTGACTTTTGTAGATCATGCAGCTGCCTAGCTTCTCAAATTGACCTTCAGCGCTGAGCTTTGTATGCTACGTCAATAGATTTTACCAATGGTCCACGATGTCGGAAAAAAGACCAAAATTCGAGATTGTCAGGTTTTACTTTTCAAATTCTTAAGCCGGGCTCAGGCTTCAGGATTTCTGGGCGGATTTATCCCCGATTCACCCCACCCGACAATCGGAGGAGAAATCTGGTCTGAGACCTTGGTCGGTACCGATGTTCGGCCCAGATTAGCAGGTAATGTGAGGGGTTTACAGATCCAGTCTTAAACACCCGTGAGGTGGTGCATTGCTCCCTCTGGCATGATCATCTTCATATCCTGTAGTGTGTGTGATGCATTGATAGACGATCTTAAATAGGATGCACTATTATTATTATTATTCTATTTTTTGGCATTTTCACCTTTGTTTGACAGAGAACAGTATTGAAAAAGAAAGAGATGTATGACATGCAACAAAGGTCCTAAAGCCGGATTTGAAAACCAGGACATTGCGGTTATATCGCACGCCCTGTAACCACTGAGCTACCATCACACTCCCATTATTTTCAAATGATGTGGTGTGTGCATGTTTGAGATTAAAGAGAAGAACATCTGTGAAGAGTCTCTTTATGTGCGTGATGCAACCCAATTTCAAAATCGGTTAGGATTTTTAAAAGTCCTCTCGTCTGAGCCAAGCCTTATTTCAGTTTGACTGCCAGGATTACATTCGGTATTGATTTCATCCAACTACATTATTAAATCAGTTAGGATATACAGTATGTTTAAATCCATTTCAAGACCAGTGCAAGAATCGATGTTTCTGCCCCCTTTATCTTTATTACCATTCCTTCAGGTAATAAAAGTAGATAGCTGCTCGGAGATGAGTTTTCTTTATCTCTCCACTGCTCCTTCCTTCCATCATCCCTTTGTTTCTTGCAGAGGATGAATGATACCATTAGCCCCTGTAAGCATGCCTCGCTTGCTCTAACTCTGGAATCGCATGCATTTATTTGCACTAGAAATATCATAAAGGTTAAACTGTGGATGCTATCAGTGGAAAATCACACACGGTAGTACCAGAATTATTAAACAGAGCTGTAATCTGTCCATCCTGCGGGGCTGGGAATGGATAGAATAGACAGATCGCTGACTGGGAGACCTCAGGCAAGATGGAGGCAAATCTGTCGGCTACAACTGTTGTCACCCCAGCCAAGTGTGCCCTGGGACACTGGCCTACATACAGACACTACTGCTGGGGGACAGAGAACGAAGGGGAGAGCACCAGCCCTGCGCCATCCATCCACCATCCTCTCTTCACCTCACTTATGCTCATCTTTTCTTGCCTCATGGAGTGCATACGTAAAACCACCACTTCAAGGATCTTATGCGTCCTGAATGAACTGTGTATCTATGTGTGTATGTGTGTGTGTGTGTGTGTGTGCGTGTTTTTTCAGTCATCTGGTCAACCTTGTGCCTTCACACACCCCTGCTGTGAGGGTGGCACCATCAGTGACTCTACACTGTGCCCACTGCCCAGTAGGCACAGCTTTCATCCGACATGACAGAACCGCTCTTTGCTCTTTCTTTCCTCTCATTTCTCTCTTTTACCTCTGTCACACTCTTTTACCTGATTGATCTATGCTTTTATCTTTTCATCGTCCTCATTTTTATCCTTTATATAGCTGCTCTTTGTTCTTTTTTTTTCTTCTTCTTTTTTTTTTAACACTTGCTTCAATCCATCCCTTTCTTTCTGCTTCCCTCTGAGGGCACAGCAGTGCCTCGTAGGTACTAGGGCAATGCCCCCATCAGCAGATTGTATCGGGAGATGATCACAAAGACGGGAGCAGTAGATGGTCGGGGGGGGACACGGGGATGGGGGGACGGGTTCAAGGTAGCAGCTGAGTGGAGATATTCTGGGAGATACAGAAGGAGGGGACTGGAAGGGAAGAGAGTGGTGATGAGTTAAGGAGGGCTTTGTATGTTGATGGGAGAAGACGGCAGGATGCTCCCGCAAACTCCCCCAAACTCCCCCACCAGCACTGGATGTCTTCAGTCATTAAAATAATGCTTTTATTTTAAACCAATCAAAGCTGCACTATTGGCCCAAGTTACATTAAAGTTGTATGACATCTGAAAAAAATTATTTACTTATTTATATAACCCAATATCACAAATTACACGCTTGTCTCACGGGGCTTTACAGACTGTACAGCACACGACACCCTCTGTCCTTAGACCCTCGCAGCGCACAAGGGAAAACTCCCCAAAAGAAACGCCGCAATTTAAAGGGGGGGGGGGAGAAAGAAACCTCAGGGAGAGCGACTGAGGAGGGACAGACGTGCAGTGGACAGAATAAAAAGAAAGATCCAAGAACATAAATAATTGCATACGCATGCATTCTTGTATAGTGCATTGAAATAATAAGAATGAATGTTGGTTTTTGTTTAACTGTGCAGTACAACACGACCATAAGGATCCCTAAAATAAAATACAATCCACATTTAGATTTTTAATATAAAAATGTTTTTCCCAAAGAGATGAACATACTTCAAAAGGTCTGTTGCTGCATTGCTATTTACAGATTTAGTTTTTATTCATGCAAATGGTGAAAATGTCAAAAAATGCCAAAGCTATATTTATGCATGATAATAGGCTCCTCGTACCAAACAAAGCGCTGTGTGAACCAGGTTGAAAGACGCATTGACACGACCCTGACAGTTACGCTGTTCAGTTCAGTCTGTTAGTAAGGAGATATAAGCTAAGACACAGGCGATTAAGAAGGGACACGATGACACTGAGGCTACAAATGGAGAGAAGGGCAAATGGATCAAGGTAGATGAAAGAAAAGGGGACATATGGAAGTTGTGGGGAGAAGAGGGCTTTAGGAGAATACAGAGGAAGTTTTGAATTTAGAGAGAAGTGGGTGGCTGGCACAGAGGAGGCAAAGGGGAGCAGAGGAGAAAAGCAGTGAGGCTGGCGATGGTGTGTGTATGCACCGGATGGGCGCTAGCCCCCCTACAGTTCCTTCTCCAGCCCTAGTCTCTCCCACTGAGTTTAAAAAAAGCCTCTCTTTGTTTTCCACCTCAATGGCCGCCTCTCCCTCACTAGTCATTTGATCTAATGGCCCAGGAGCGAGGAGGGGAGAGGGGTTTGCAGAGGGTGTAGGAAATGAGGAGGTAAGATAACTTGTGTGGGTAATGTGAGAGAGATGGCACATGTTACGTCCTGTAAGTTCCCCTCAAGCTCGTAACCGGTTGTTGAATTCCAACACAGGTGGGTTGCGCTCGCGCGGGAGAGAACACTCCCGTGTGGCACAAACTTTTAGTTTGCTCACCTTTCTCTCGCAGTGTTTTCTTTTTCCTCACCGGAAACATTTTCTGTCATCTCTTTTTTTTTTGTCTTTTAGAAAGATGTATGTACATTGCAATTACAAATCTATATTTGTTAACATGGTAACTTTTTTTTCCTTATTATTATTTGCAAATTCTTTCCTTATCTAATCCTACATTTATGTTTGCCATTTATACCATAACATTCATATAGCTATTCACTTGATCAAATGTCTAATGAGAATTAACTTAAAGCTGGTATCCTGATTGAAATATTTCATTCTAGTCTATCATTTAATTGATTTGACCCACAGCCCTGCCACATATGCCACATATGCTTCCCACAACTATTTCTGTAGGGCACAGATTTGACACTCATGTTGAGTCCTGGGTTTCTGGATTGGGTCAGTATGGGAGCATATTGTACGTATGCTGTTTGTTTATTTTTAAAAATCACAGATGCCTGCTCTGCCAGTCCGCTCCTGTGTTAAGACCATCAGTCATCTGTGCCAATTAAGTCTTTTAAACTTCTCTCGCTCTGTTTTGTGAGCAGATAGATGATGACAGAGGCCAATCAGCAGCTAATTACTTGAATTTAGAGCTGGGTTTTTCTCTGAGGGAATGTGTGCTGTAACAGCAAAATGTTTGTTTCTGCGAGAGTCGTGCATTTGTAGCCGTGTGTGCACGCATGGTTTTATTCACAGGCACGAGAGAGTGAAGGGTTTAAGATGTGCATATTTCAAGAAAGTTATTGTTCGTATTTGTGCTTGTGTGTGTGTGTGTGTGTGTGTGTGTGTGTGTGTGTGTGTGTGTGT
>CALSCE010006106.1:0-10628 GCA_943593645.1 Bovichtus variegatus
AAGAATAAATACACACAACGAAATACATAAAGGTGCGGTTGAAATGTAAAAAAGGGAGTTTGTCCTTGCTCATTGTGGGAGCTAGACAATAGACAATTGTGATCACGTTAATGAATTGTGTAAAGTGAAACCTAATAAAAAAACAATTGTTAAATAAACCACTAATGAGCCTCATGATTTACTGGTGTGGCAAGTTTTATACAATAGCCAAGTGTTCATAAGAGGGAGTGTTCAACCCTGACAAGCCGCAGCTGCCTCACACGCGCTAACGCTGAGCAGAACCACAAGATCATGAAACTGTAAGATTTCATATTCCCGGCACGGAACAAGGAAACTGTCAGCGTCCCAGTACGCACCACTCCCAACCAAAGCACATAGCTGTCATTCATGAGTGACAGCTATGCTACCCGGATACATACTGATGACGGTGATGCAGCCACACCTGTTATTATTCTTTTTTAGAAACCATTTATCAGACACAGAAATACTTTATTGAACAATATGGTTAGGTTACAGTTCTTACGTCAGTAGAGATGGAAAGAGAGCAGCCAGCAGTTCCTGTGTGCATTCTACAATAGAAACATATATAAACATAATATAATAGAAATAATATACTACAATATATAACAACAATAAATATGGAAAAATAGAAATAAGAAAATGTTAAAATATCTATAGGCCCACTACAATATCTAACAGTATAAATGATAATAATGATGGAAAATAGTAAATAAAATGCAAGAATAGTATAAATAAGAATATTAGCAGAAATGTACAGTATAAATAAATAAATGCAGTATTAATGAAAGAATAGACCAGGGTATGTATTATTATAGTATTTATGCGTGCCATTTGTAGGATTCAATTATTTTAGATTTTAGGTTATTTGTGCAATGTAAGGGGCAATAAGTCTAAATTACTTTTTTTTTTTTTAAAAGTAATACGTAATAGTCGTAGCTCCAAAAGAGAGATTCATATTTTAACAGGTTTAGCACATTCTCATTATGCATATGAATTTACTACATGCTTACATTCAGTTTATTCATTTGCAATACTGTCTACAAAAATCATATATTGCTTTGTTATATTTTAGCCCTATATTTTAACTGTTTTATGTTCTCCTTTTGCTTTGTCATTTTCTTTTTTCTAATACATATTTAATGAGCATTGTTGGAGGGAGTCTGAGATCCAGCTCCTGCTTCTCTGTAAAAGCTGTACATATGGTAATAAAGAACTTGAAAGTTGAAGTGTTTTAACTACATGTCCCATGACCACCCTTTTCAACTGATATGGAAGCTCGTGAAGCCAAACTTTCTTCTTCGCATATCGGCGCTGCTGCTGCTGCTCTTAAAGGAGACGCATCCCAAACAGGCCTGTTGTTGGTTAAAGCAAGATGAGCTTTGCTATAGCTTTAAGAAGTAAATAATGCTGAATGCTGGTGAAATGATATTAATCATACAACGTTAGTTTTCTGTTAATGAGCTAGTTAATGAAATGGTTGAGAGTTGACTAAAGATTGACCGAACTAACCACCGCGGCCTTGAACGTCACTCTGACGTTGTACATGTCCACAGCTCATCACAAAGGTGTGTATTATTAGGCTGACGTAGCAGTTCAATAAGAGCAGCATGGACTCCGAGCAGCACGAGCGTCCAGCTCACGGTACTGGTCCCGGGAATATGACAACCGGACACTCAACGCAGAAGGCCCTGAACCCATCCCCAGACTCGACTGAGCCGTCTGGCGGGAGAAGAGGGAGTAAAAGGCTGCTGAACGCCGCACTGACCTCCCCGGACTCTGGACGCTCTCGGGCGGGTGTTCGTGTTTTGCGAGCCCGGGGCGCTAGAGCTGGCTGCAGGAAAAACAACGAGTCCAAGGATGGCTCCTGCCAGCAGACCCCGGATACGAGCAAGCACCGCGGACGTGGAAGAGCTGCGGGCTCCAGACACACACCGGCCGTGCAGTAAGTGCCTGCACACACACTGACGTCACTGACTGGTGTAGAGAACTCACTCACTGCTGTCCCCATCACTGAGACTACTGTCCCCATCACTGAGACTACTGTCCCCATCACAGAGACTGCTGTCCCCATCACTGAGACTGCTGTCCGCATCACTGAGACTACTGTCCCCATCACTGAGACTGCTGTCCCCATCACAGACAAGTAGTGAGACCGCTGTCCCCATCACAGACAAGTAGTGAGACCGCTGTCCCCATCACAAACAAGTAGTGAGACCGCTGTCCCCATCACAAACAAGTAGTGAGACTGCTGTCCCCATCACAAACAAGTAGTGAGACTGCTGTCCCCATCACTGAGACTGCTGTCCCCATCACAGACAAGCAGTGAGACTGCACTGCAGGCGTGGAGGACGCCTGCAGCTGCACCACTGGGCTTGAAGTCTTAGGTTTACCATAGCAAATGAGCTGAATGCATGTGTTGTCCTGGAACATCAAAGCAGACTGTGTGTTTTCAAAGATGCATTTACTGTCGACTCTGTCTCACACAGACCTGCTGCTTTAAAGAACTCCACAGCCAAAAAAGGTAAAAACATACTTAATACCCCTGTTCATCTATAAAGACACATACTTAATACCCCTGTTCATCTCTAAAGACACATACTTAATACCCCCGTTCATCTCTAAAGACACATACTTAATACCCCCGTTCATCTATAAAGACACATACTTAATACCCCTGTTCATCTATAAAGACACATACTTAATACCCCTGTTCATCTCTAAAGACACATACTTAATACCCCTGTTCATCATTCGTTGTTGTCATTTATTCTGTCTGTCTCCTCCGACTTCCTCAGCATCCAAACTCACTGTTGGACTGAAGCTGTCTAAAACTCGAGCAGGCAGAGGGAGCCGTGTGACCCGAGCTTCTCGCTATGCAGCAGCAGCGTGCAGGCCTGAAGCAGAGACGGATGCTTCATCAGGTGGTGAGATGCACTTTCTGCTAAAAACTGTACATAAAAGACAATAAGACTGAAACTGACATATTCAGCGTGTGTTTTCAGGAGAGGAAACGGGTTCAGGAAGTGATGACAGGTGAGAGAATGAGCAGCAGACAAAATGTTGGGCCTCGTGCTTGATTAGCTAATTGATTCAGTTTGATGTTTGTGTCCTTATCAGCGTCGCAGATCCAGATGACGAGGAGCTCATCTGTAACCCTGACACGCAGACGTACGCTGGAGCGAGTATTAGTCACGAGTGTTACTTCGCATGATGCATGTCCACCATGATGCATGTCCACCATGATGCATGTCCAACATGATTTATGTCCAACATGATGTCTAAATGTTAGCAAATTAAGCTTCATCTCCTAACTCCTCAGGGAAAAATCCAGGCGGCGTACAACGTTAAAACAAATGGAGGTGAAGAAAGAGGAGTCAGAAAAGGAGGCGGAAGAAGACATTAAACAGGAAGAGTCCACCGAGCTTGTTGTGCAGAGTGAAGATGGAGCGGGCCTCAACGCAGAGCCACCCAGGAAGTAAGCAAAGCATGTGTTGATGAGTGAAAGCGATGCACAGAAGCACGATAGCTCCGGGTTTCCATGAAGGCTCACGCTCTGAGCGATAACGGACAAGGAACGTATTATATACACGTTACCGCCGAGAGATGGAGTGAAAACAACCTTTTGTAGCCAAACTGGAGCCGCGGTACTTATTGATCATTCACAATGTTAAAATATGCCGAACTGCTCAGGTACACAACCTCAGCGCGACGCCTCATCTTGCATAACGTCTTTATGAAAACAACATCTTTTTGAGTGATGACCAGATTGTAGTTGAATGATAGCAACCTAAATGAAATAAAAATAAAATATTGATGAAGATTCCTGCCTGTAATGGACACATGGAGGATTTAAGTTTGACATTTCATTTCAGGAGAGGGAGACAACAGAAAGACGATCAAGCCCCTCGGCTGCCGAAACAAAGGTAAAAGTCTGCGAACTTCACCGGAGATGACGGATCAAGTAGGATTCTTATACAACGTCTCTGTTTTCTGCCTTCATAGGAAAAAGCCCCCCGTGCAGTACGTCCGCTGTGAGATCGAGGGCTGCGGTACGGTCCTGGCCCACCCACGCTACCTGCAGGTTAGCCACCCCGTCAACTGACACCCCCAAATACTTTTAATTCAAAGAATTGCCTCAAATTTTGCACAATATTCTCCATAGAAACCAAATCGGTCGCCTGCATTTCCGCATCCTGTTTCAGATCATCTTAGTTCCAGGTTGTGTGTGTTTGCTGTAATATTAACTCCTTTGTTTCAGCACCATATTAAATACCAGCACTTGCTTAAAAAGAAGTATGTGTGTGATCACCCCTCCTGCGGGCGCTTGTTTCGTCTGCAGAAGCAGCTGCTGCGCCACGCTAAACATCATACAGGTGACGCCACACCTCGTGCTTGTTTGATCGTACCCTAACCCTGATAATGAAGTGTCCTTTGACAGCTGCTTGGATCATGTATGTTGTCACGTGATGCCTTCAGTCTGTCTTCCGTCTCTCAGATCAGAGGGACTACATCTGTGAGTTCTGTGCTCGAGCCTTCAAGAGCTCCCACAACCTGGCGGTGCACCGCATGATTCACACGGGAGAGAAGCCCATACAGTGAGAAACTCTTCACATGTCTCAGTATGTGTCACAATATGTGCTGGGGGCCAGGAGCACCTTTTAAACACTCAAAGTTATGTGAGTCTGCTGGTGTCCATAATCACAAGGACATTGTCTCACGTCACATTTTTAGTTACTTTATACTTCTCTACATGTATCTGGCAGCTGGAGCTACTTTGCAGATAAAGACTGTGAGAATATATTATCAGCATGTAAATTGCAGTAAATGAAATCACCCAATAGTGTTGAAAACATCTCGAAACTGCTCCATCATTATTATTATTATTACAATATTTAAATGCTTTATATTAATGATATAACTCTCACTCACAGTACTTTTACTTTTAACCCTAAAGTTCATCTTACTGGTAATACTTTAGTGCTTTAACTTTCCTACGTTTTTGAGTGCAGGACTTGTAATGGAGTGATGGTATTACTTATTACTTTGTTTACTTGAGTAACCTGTGGTTTGTCTCCACCTGGTGGCAGGTGTGAGATCTGCGGCTTCACCTGCCGTCAGAAGGCCTCCTTGAACTGGCACATGAAGAAGCACGATGCAGAGGCCTCCTACACCTTCTCCTGCTCCATCTGTAGCAAAAGGTTTGAGAAAAAGGACTCTGTTGTTGCCCACAAGGCCAAGAGCCACCCCGAGGTGCTCATAGCTGAAGCCCTCGCCGCTAACGGAGGCTCAGTGATAATAAGCAGCCCGACCCCGGAGACCCCCACCCCAGACTCTGTCCCTGTGCTCAGCCCCAGCCCGACCCCGGAGAACCCCAGGCCAGACTCTGTCCCCGTGCTCAGCCCGCCCTCTGGGGTGAGCGGGACGCTGACTCCACTGCAGCAGGTGGTGCTCCCGCTTGCCTCGCACACTATAGATTTACCTCAGGGCCCGTTCCTCCAGCTGCCCACGCATCACGTGGTGCAGGTGGCACATCATCAGCAACCCCCCACCCTGCTGCACCTCACCTCTCCTGCTCAGTTCTCCAGCATCAGCCACCCGCAGCTCATCCAGCTCTCCACCCTTCCTGCCAGCACCGTCGCATCCATGAGCGTGGCGGAGCCCCAGAGCACCCTCCTTACCCTGAGCTCCGTCACCTCCCTGGCCTCCCAGCAGGCCGTGCAGTGGGGCAGGGAGGCTCGCGAGGATGCTCCTCTGCCTGGGGAGGGAGAGCTGTGGGACCGGGTGGTGGTGGGTGGGGATCATCAGGATGTAGGGGACATGATGTGGGAGGGTAACGAGGAGGGGAGGAAAGAAGAGGAGGTGTGGGAGAGAGAAGGGGGGAGACAGATTCTTTTACAGTGTGCCGAGGTGCATGGAGTGTAACGCAGTAGTCCTGTGCCGCGCAGAGAGCGACTATCAGGGAGTTTGATTTATCATGTTATATATTCTTTTACCACGTACTGACTATTTTGTCACATTTTATCACCTTTGTGTTCGTACATATACGTGTGTGTGTTATGAAATGTTATAGCTTAAGAAGACTGCAGGATGGTTGAACATATTGTACAAGAAGAAGGTGACACGTGTCCAGATGTGGGCGGATGATTGACATGACCCTCATAGTTTCACTTAGTTAAGAGTTAGAGACGAACTATGACCCAGTGACGTGTCAAAGAACCTGTAATATTACAATAAAATACTAAATAAATGTTTTTTTTATTTCTAAAGAGAAGATAAATGTCCTTCCTCATCATACTGCACTATTCCGTCTGATTGAATGTGTATTCTTGCTTTGTTATTAATGCAGCAGTATTATGGTGGAAATAGCTTTTGTGTATATTGGATGATTATAAATAATGCCACAGCTACTGGTATCTTCACAATAACTAATAAACACTTTGTTGGTTATTCCCAACACATCCAGTTTTCTTAATGTTCACAGTTCTTAGTTTTGAGGAAATGGTATTTTGCTTAAATATAACATGAATTAAATGCATATTTTGCTATTTCTTTTATCAACATGTTGATAGAAAATAAGCAATGCATTGTATACAATGAAATGACTTGCTTTAAAGAGACTTATGTTATAAATCTTAAGAAAAAAGGATCTACACAGAAACTATATAAAGAGCCCTAAACTTTACTTATACCTACAGAAAATACTGAATAATAAAAAAGTGCACATGTTTTAAATACACCCCTCAGCGTCTTATTGCTCAGAAAATATTGTGTATGATGTTTTTCCATATTAGCCAGAAAACTCAGAAAGGGAGTTAAAAAAAATCTTAATCTGTCTTTACTGTGGAAATCAAACAATAAGGATAAATACTCTCAATAGGATTATACATGACAGCAGGACATAGGTAACTGTAATATGGGGTGAAAAATAATTTTATATATATATATATATATATATATATACACGCACAATACAGGGGCAAAGACAGCCAATATAAAAACATTTAAAATACCATAAAAACAGGGAAGTGGTCAAATGGAAATGTAGAAGAACAACATAAAAAGAAGAATATTCCAGATACTGAGGGCAGCTGCAGCAGCACGTGAGTCCTCAGTAACTTGTGTAGTGTCCTGCTGTGCATCCCCCTAAAAACGCCCCTGTGCCTCCGGAACCAATTAAATCCGGAGTGGTGGTGCACACCGACATGAGCACCGACATGAAGCCGCTGCACTGACGCTCTGTCACGGCCTCCGCTCCCGCTCACACCGGGTCTTCTCTCTCCGCTCAAGGGTTGTTCCACCTTTTATAGACAGTGGAGAGCAAATGGCAGACCAGGAGCAGCAGCAGGAGCAGCAGGAGGAGCAGCAGGAGGAGCAGCTGGAGCCCCGGGGGGAGCAGCAGCAGCAGGAGCCCCGGGGGGAGCAGCAGCAGGAGCAGGAGCCCCGGGGGGAGCAGCAGCAGGAGCAGATCCCCGCGCTGGACGCGCCGCTGGCCGGCCCCACACAGACCGGGAGAGCGGTGGCTCTCGCCCGGCTCCTGCACCACGAGTGCGCTCGTCTGCTGCAGCTATATGTGAGTTCTCAGTGTGTTTGGATGTGTTTATTATACACAGTCCGCGCCCCCCTCCCGCTACATGGGGGCATCATGGCTGTGCACAGAGGCAGCTACCTGTCGCATCCAGCAGGGTGCACTTCACTGTGTGTTTGGAGGGATGCTGTGGTGCAGTGTCACCCCCCCCCTCCCTCCCCTCCCTGGGGAGCCTAATGGATAGAGTATATTGGATTTTTCCTGCTGTCATGCTTTTTCTGTGCAGCCTTTATCTTCCTGTTTTTAATTGATCAATATTTCTGTCACTTGTGTTAAACTAGTGAGCTGCAGCTCAGATAAAAGCATCCGCCTACTGTGCACTCAGCATCAAGTGGAAACTCTCTTCCTTTGCTTCCCTTCAGAAAGAGAAGGAGACCTTCCTGTCGGACCACACCCCTGACGGAGGACGCATGGTGTCTCTATCCCCGCAGGACGAGCCCAGCACGGAGCAGCGGGTGCAGCTGCTGCATGCAGCTCTGCGGCAGTGCCTGGGGCTGATCCACTGTGTCACCCTGAAGGAGGAGGAGGAGTGGGGGGAGCTGGAGGAAGACTATGAAACCCTGAAGAAGAACGTCCGGCTGCGGCTGGAGCACCTGCTGTTCAGCACCAAAGGTCTGCTGGAGAGCCAGGACCTGGAGGTCACACCTGACCACCAGTGTCACGAGGTTCGTGTTTATTTCTACACACACACACACACACACACATGTACGTTATACATGTTGAAGTACTGTTGTGAACATTTTCCAATAAGCGCTCCAGCGAACACCTGCAGTTTCTCTCTTCATCTCCAAAGCCTCTTTCACCTTCCAGGCACCGCGAGGGATTTTCACTCTTCACACATGAACTACATTCAGCGACATCTTCACACATCATGGCAATGCAAGGCAGGAATAGATGGGGTGGGACAGTCCGGCAGGTGGGGGTAATTCAAAACTTACCACCACAGAAGAAGAAGAGGAAGCCTGGCGTGGATGGATGGACATGCGGACGCGTCTTATTGTTTACAGGAACACGGTGGGCGAGCAGACAATGTTAAATGTATTTAGTATTCAACAAGTTTGCGAGACAGGTAAAGTTTTTTAACACACTTTGTGATCTCTCAGAAACGTGCATTAAAGGAGCGTCATCAGCGAGTCTTGTGATTGGTTGTTCTTCTCTGGTCAGACAGGCGTTTACATTCACACAAAGCCCCTGACATGTAAGAGGTCCTGAGGACGTCCTGAATATGGAGCCCATGTTCCTCACGAGTCTGCATGCTGGACACGTTTCACTTGTTTCGTGTCCACGGTGACTCCCCTCCGACACGACATTTATCACCAGGGATCGACTGCATGTGTGAAAGGGAGTCACAAACCCTCATATGTGACCATCGTGTATTTCCCACCTGGTGTCTCACCAACACAACAATTCAATGGAAAACTAAACCCTGTGTGATATGAAAAATACCCTCATGTGAATATATAAGTAATAATGGGAACACCGACATCCTGTTTGGATTTAGTTTAAATCAAAGTGGGTTAAAGGTCCCTGACCATTTAGCATCTTTCAGCTCAGGCTTTTTGTTTCAGCCCTGCATCTTTACTTCAGCAGCAACCAGCGTAGTCCAGTGGGTGGAGAGCAGCTGGTGACGTAGTCCAGCGGCTAAAGGAAAGTGAATAGCGGATGTACATTCGTCGGGTCAACATAAACACAACTGCGGATGATTAATAATGAGTGTTTGTTTCGACTTATTTTACTGAGAGCCCCGGTCTGCTCCTGTTGTGCTGCGTGTGGATTTACTGACAGCGTGCTCTCTCCGGTGCAGGAACCCGATGGTGCTGCGGGCGTCTTCGGGCTCAAAGTGTGGACGTACCGGGTGCTGCTGGAGCTGGTGCACTGGGCTGACCGTGCTGCTCAGACCCTGCACCTGTTACACACAGAGAGGGAGGGGACGCAGGACATCTGAGCGTCGGCACAACATCTACCAATGAACTTGCTAACAGCCGGTGGACACCGGAGGTGAACTAACAAAGTCCTGCTTCTGCCAGACGCTGCTCTCACCAGCCAGTGCTACTGTGTGTGTGAAGTGGCAGCCACACAATGTCTTTTCTTTTTGTACACGGTGTGTCATTTATTTAATTTAAGTGGACTAATGATCTGCTGTTCCTCACACTCCACGACCTGCTAACTGCTAGAATGTAGCCAAAAATAATGGACTGATAAACTGTGACTGAGCCTGTAGCCATGTGTTGTTTTAGTACGTCCCCGTCACGTGATCCAGATAATCACATGTGTTGTTTTAGTACGTCCCCGTCACGTGATCCAGATAATCACATGTGTTTCCCTCCTCGTGTTATACTTGAATATGCTGCTACACTGTTTGAACTGTAAGAAATATTAGAGACGCACTGACGCGGCACAGCTCCGTGAAGAATGAGGTGCATGTGATGAACATTAAATCCCAGTCTGAGCGTGTGATGAAGAACATTGTGTGATGAAGAACATTAAAACCCAGTGTGAGCGTGTGTTTGCTTCTCATTGTCACAATAATGATATACATGCTAAATCCTACAGTCAGTATGATCAGCACATTTGTTCTGCTTGGTCTAAATACCATGCAAATATAGAAACGCTTGTGAAGAATCATTTATTATAATCTACAACTAATACATTAATATTTTCTTGGGTTTAAATTGAGCAGTCGTTTCAAACTTCCTCTGGCATTATTAGAAAATGACAGACACAATAACAAACATTATTAAAGTCCTTTATTATTAGCTGATAATACTTTTACTTTAAAGTTTGAAATCATGTTTATGAGAAATTCTCTATGAAAATGAATGCATGAAAGATAATAAAGCCACACTGAATGTGTGTGTGTGTAAATGTGTATATGTGTTTTTTTGTATGTGTGTGTATGTAAATGTGTGTACGTGTATATATGTGTTTATCTATATATGTATATGTGTGTATTTGTGTGTACGTGTATAAAAGTGTATTTGCGTGTATGTGTTTATATGTGTATATATATATATATATATAT
>CALSCE010006109.1:0-11120 GCA_943593645.1 Bovichtus variegatus
ATACACAGATATATATATATATATATATATATATATATATATATATATATTGTCCATGCACTAAACCGAGGCTGTGGTCTGTACTGAGCGTTGCGCGCTCCCGACACCGGAAGTTACAGTCAAGCCGTGCGTGTTCATGAGCACGGGAGCAGGAGTGGACCCGGCAAAGACGTTACCTACCGGGGGAAGAAGAGGTGCCAGCCGGTGGATCAATCCATGGAATGAAACATAGTTATGTTTGTCATCGTCCTTCTATCACTCACTTCACGGTAATCACTCTTACCCACGCTTCGTCGAGTTAACGGCGTCGTGTGAATGGTTCAGATATGTGTTGCTAGCGTACGCGTTAGCTAGCCTGCTTACGAAGCTAGCATGTAAGCGTTAACCAGTGTTGACGCCGTCAGCTAACAAACGGCTAAGCTAAATACGGTTCTTAATTCAATCAGCACACCTAGTATGTGCGGTTGTTTGGTACCAGTTGGTATGCATTATTGTTATAATTCAGGATTACTTCCCAAACAAAATGGTTGGCTAAATGATCAAATAATCAGTTGTTCGGTGACGTCGTTAGCAGTGATGTAAGCTAGCGTGCTAATGGTTAGCTTACTATTTAGCTACGCCCATAGGCCTCACATTCCTGGACGAATATCGTCAGTTTTTGACTAGTATTATTCTGTGTTAAAAAGACAATGCGTTTCTCCTGCTGTTCTGAATAAACTATCGTCATCGTTTATTTAGCAACTGACGTTAAACAAATAACTAAACCTGTGTTTTCGTTTACTCGAATGTTGCTACATTGTTTTGCTTTTCTTTCAGATGCATTGTTAACCCGTTCCCCCTTTATTTCCTTTTACAGTTCTAATTCTTCTTAACAAGAGGTGGACGTCCAAGTGTTAAAGAGCCCTGTGTGTTTCCGAGGAAAGAGCGTGTAGTGCCTGTCCCGTTAGTGCCCCGGGCCAGTGTGCGACAGCCAGACCAGAGGAGTGTGTGTGAGCAGCTCTCCCTATGTGTGTCACTATGGGGGACATAAGTGACCTGGACCGACAGATAGAGCAGCTCAGACGCTGTGAGCTCATCAAAGAAAATGAAGTCAAGGCACTGTGTGCCAAAGCCAGGTAATGAATCGACTTGACCCAATACATACAGAAAACAAAACAATATATTGAGTTTTCACCAGAACGTGTTGATTCTTGCTAGATACATCCATTAATCACACATAGCAAATTAAAGTAAATAAGTCCAAGTGTCCTTACAGCCTACTACATGTTGATTGTATGCAGTATTTACCACATACTATGAAGGGGAGATGCAATACATGTGAAGTCTGCTTGCAACACCCTGTCTGTAATACCACTTGTTCCTGTAGAGGTGAAAGTGAGTCACTGTAGCTCCAGTCTGCCTTCAATCAAACATGAGATACAAGAAGTTGATCTGCCCCTGAGGTGGCTTAGACGACAACACAACTCGTATTTTCGCCTCTTCCCCGTCGGCGAGAGCCTGCTGTGCCGGGAGTAGAGGCATCTCGGGGAGACGGACCTTCAGTAAGCAATTAGCTCAATTTCAGTTTATGCAAACTCCAGCACCGGGGGTGTCTGATCCCCTCTTAACACAGTTTAGACCCAGCCCTCCACCAGCACGCTGTGACTCCCGGTGCTGGTGTTTGTGCTGGCAGAGTTCAAGTTGCGGCGGCCGCTGACTGAAGGTCCTTCTCTGGAGCCGCTGCAGCCTCTCCTCTCAGCAGGGTGGTCTCCCGGCTGCCGGGGGGACGAAGCAAAGGTGTGGGGTATTATATAATTTCTGCCACTTTGGAATTAGTCCAACAAATAGACTATCAGCCCCCAGTCAGTGGCACAAACACACAAGAAGATTATAAAGTGGCAGTGTGTTCTTGATCGCAGAGTTTCAGCTGTTTGGTCGAATTTTTATTATTATTTTTTCATGTAAATGTTTAATGGGAAGTTGGCAAATCCTATTCTGTGTGTATTTTCAGAGAGATTCTGGTTGAAGAAAGCAATGTCCAGAGAGTAGACTCTCCTGTCACAGTAAGTAACATTTCTTTCTGCTCTTGTTTGCTTAGGATTTGACTAAACGTAGATTAAATGTAGCAATAATCTCTTTTGTCTCATAGGTGTGTGGTGATATACATGGTCAGTTCTATGACTTGAAGGAGCTGTTTAGAGTAAGTTTCTGTTCCTTGCTACACACCGATCATTGCAGGCTTAGTCGTCACACCTTCGTTTGTCAGTTTGTTGTATATTAAAGTTGTCTTGTGGAGCTGGACAGAGTTGCACACATTCTGAACATTGTCCAAGTGCAATACACTGAATATACAATTCTAAACACCAGTCTTAAAAAAAAAAAGTCCCCTGATTGTCAGGATGATCACATTCCTGATGGTTTTTTTTTTTTAAATATCGTCCCATACTTTACTGCAGATGATATAATACCATCAGCAATGTCCTCAAATCCATGCATAGAGGTCTTTTAAAACTAGAAATTTGAATGAAAACACACTAAATGCGGTTGGAAATATCTTTTAAGCCTCAGTTCATTTTGATAGCCCATTAGATACTAGAGGTGTAAGTCACAAGTTCCATCACTATATGATATTATATCTGTTCTTGAATTGGTATATCGATGGATCGCTACACCCCTAGTAGATACTTCAGTGGCAGATACTTTGTTGACCCTGTTTGCTAGATTTCTGCTGCATCCATGGAAGTGTTTCTAATGAGTTCTGTCATTAGTGCCCTCATCTGACATGACGTTAGGAAGTAAAGGTCGAAATAAAGTTTTAGCAGGACATGCTGTAGTTGTTGGATGGAGCTAGTTTGTCTGTATCCGCAAAATGGATGCCCAGTCCAGTCACACTTAAAATGTCGGAGGCATCAGTGCAATGTTGATGCGTGCACATAAGATTCACAGTATCACACTATTCAACTACTTTTTTTTTAATTCCTTCCACATGACAGGTTGGTGGCGATGTCCCAGAGACAAATTATCTCTTCATGGGAGACTTTGTGGACAGAGGCTTCTACAGTGTTGAGACGTTCCTTCTTCTGCTAGCTCTTAAGGTACACAGGAGTTTTTTCAGAGATGGAACTGTACTACATTCTCACAGTTGGGGTTTGCCACATAACAGGAGAAGCAGTGTGTGTTGACTGTACATTTTTCTTGACATGCAGAAGGTTTATGAAATCCCCTAGTCCTCGTCTCATTGCTTCTGCTGTGCTCCTCAGGTGCGTTATCCAGACAGGATAACCTTGATTCGGGGAAACCACGAGTCCCGGCAAATCACCCAGGTCTACGGCTTCTATGACGAGTGCCTCCGCAAGTATGGCTCAGTCACAGTCTGGAGATACTGCACTGAGATATTCGACTACCTGTCCCTCTCCGCTATCATTGATGGCAAGGTGAGATACATTGTGACCTATTTCCTTCCTCGCTGATGAAAATGAATTGACTAAATTCACAGAGACCTGAGTGTTTCCCTGGAGGCGTCTCTACTATAATTGCTGTTTCAGTTATAGAAGGTGTATCAGTTGGGTTGATGTACTCCTCTTTCCCTTCAGATCTTCTGTGTGCACGGTGGCTTGTCTCCCTCCATCCAGACACTGGACCAGATCCGAACCATTGACAGAAAACAGGAAGTTCCCCATGATGGGCCAATGTGTGACCTTCTGTGGTCAGATCCTGAGGGTATGCAGGCATCCTGTTGAGCCTTGTTAACACACGTTGATGAATGTTCAAGTAAACTATTTGTTATGATGAAGGGAAAAGTTTGTAGTATACAGCAACAGTTGTCACACTGATGCCATGTTAAGCAGATCTTCTCTCCCTCAGACACCACAGGATGGGGGGTGAGTCCTAGAGGGGCTGGCTATTTGTTTGGCAGCGACGTGGTGGCCCAGTTCAACGCCGCCAACGATATCCATATGATCTGTCGAGCACACCAGCTGGTCATGGAGGGCTACAAGTGGCACTTCAATGAGACGGTGCTCACTGTGTGGTCAGCACCCAACTACTGCTACAGGTATGAAGATACAGTAAAACTTTTTCTCCAGCACTACAGCCACTCATCCACTATCGCGCCAAACGCGACATATGTCTAACCGCCACAAATAAATCAATGTATAGGAACCATAGCACTGTGTCTGCGTCTTGTAACGTCCCCTCAGAGAACGCCTGTGTTTCTCTGCAGAGCATGTGTGTCAGTAGCTCTGCAGGGCAGATTGTCCACTAGTTAGTCGATCTCAGACCGTGTCCTTCTCTCTGCCCTAACCCAAACCCTAAATGGGTGGACATTAATATACCTGGACGGGCCACCCAACTGTTTGTGTGGGAAACACTGATGTCAACACCTCCTCAGACAGAGATGTTAACCAATGGCAGCCCTGCATGAAAACCTCAGCTCTCCTTCATTTGAATGGAGTGCACGACAGGTCGTCTGGCCAAAAAGTTAACCCGGGCTCAACTTTTTCTGCAGCACTATAGCCACTC
The DNA here is from genome assembly GCA_943593645.1 of Bovichtus variegatus. Classification (NCBI taxonomy): domain Eukaryota; kingdom Metazoa; phylum Chordata; class Actinopteri; order Perciformes; family Bovichtidae; genus Bovichtus; species Bovichtus variegatus. Next base: position 4,501 of record CALSCE010006109.1, read on the forward strand.
ATCCACTATCGCGGCAAACGCACATGACCTTGTGCGTACCAAGGCCAGATTCCTTTCCATTATCACTTATGGCAGTGTTTCTCAAAGTGGGGGGCGCGCCCCCCAGGGGGGGCGCAGAGGCATGACAGGGGGGGCGCGAGCGACCGGGAGAAATGTGTGTTTTTACGCGGGTTTTATGTGCTGAACGCACACCCATAAAACAAAGCGCGCGGTCACGCCCCCTCGCTCTCGCTCTCGCTCTGGTTTCATTCAGCTCCCCGCGCTTGGCAAGGCGGTAGTAAAAGGCAAAAGCTGTCCGCTTTTTGTCAGTGAACAGAATGGAGGCATTTTTGACAGGTACTAAAAGGAAGGCCACCGTTGCTTCGTGTGACGGTAATTATTCGACACACTATACTATGTTGAGAAAATATGACGAGGCATATCTCGCTCTTGGCTTCACAGCGAATGTTGTGGGAGGTGAGGAGAGACCCCTGTGTGTTGTATGTCAGAAAACCCTCGCAGCTGATAGCATGAAACCCAGCAAACTGAGAAGACACATTGAGACATCACATCCCAGTCACGTCAAGAAGCCACTCGACTTCTTTAAGAGAAAACTCGAGGAATACCGTAAGCAGGAGACGCAAATGGTAAAAGCTGCATCAGTGAACAGCAAAGCACAACTGGCATCATACAAGGTCGCATATAGAATCGCCAAGTGTAAGAAACCACACACGATAGCTGAGGATCTCATCCTCCCCGCTGCTCTTGATATGGTTTCAACAATAATTGATGAGACAACCGCCGCAAAATTGAAGTGTATCCCCCTGTCCAATGACACCATTGCAAGACGTATATGTGACATTTCGAATGATCTGGAAGAACAACTCACGGAGTCACTGAAAAACAAACGTTTTGCAATACAAGTGGATGAGGCCACTGACAGCAATAAAGACTGTTTGCTTATTTGCTATGTTCGATTTGTAAATTCCCAGTCACTGATTGAAGATCTGCTGTTTTGCAAATATATCAAAAACAGAGCGACAGCTGATGAGCTCTTCAAAATGATTGACAGTTATCTGACAGAACATGGACTGAAATGGGAGAACTGTGTGGGATTTTGTTCTGACGGTGCGCAGGCCATGGCAGGGAAAAAGAGGGGGCTACAGGCGCTCATCAAGGGGGTCTCGCCAAACGCGCAATGGACGCACTGTGTCATTCACAGAGAGGCGCTAGCGTCAAGACAGCTTAGCCCTGAGCTGAATGAGGTTTTGACAGATGTTATAAACGTGGTGAATTTCATCAAAACCCGACCCCTGAAAGCGCGCCTGTTCTCTGCGCTGTGTGAGGAGATGGGAGCTGACCATTCTGCGGTGCTGTTTCACAGCGAGGCAAGGTGGCTCTCGCGAGGGAAGGTGTTGTTGCGAGTCTTCGAACTACGAGAGGAGATTCGGGTGTTCTTGGAGGAGGAGAGCATGAATGAAGCTGCAAGCAAGTTCAATGATGAACAATTTCTCATGAAACTGGCCTATCTCAGCGATGTCTTTGGAAAGCTGAATGAATTAAAGTTTAATTCATTCATTTTGACACTGCTTTTAAAAAGCAGTGTTTTTAAAACACTTGCAATGTTACAAGATGTCTTTATTTTTGAAAAAGCACAGTCTTTGAGTGTATTGGACTGTATTGTTATGTTGTTGCACAATTGCACAGTTGTAAAGTGGTTGCACAATTTGAAAGGTCACGATATTGGTGTTATTTCAATAAATTTAAACATGGCCCATTTCATGACTATTTTGTTGGGGCGAGGGGGGGCCTGAAATATTTTCGTCCGCCAAAGGGGGGCCTGACAGAAAAAGTTTGAGAAGCACTGACTTATGGTATCGGATCGCAGTGGGTCTATGTTGGGGCCAGCTTCCAGGTGCTCTGGGGCCATGCAGGGCTAACTGTGGTCTGAGGTGGAGGTGAATTTGTGACAACATGGACTTAGCAAGAGCGCCGACTGTGCATTCTTCTGTACCGAGCTACATCAGTCACATCTAGCTTGTTCTTCTGAGAAAAAGGAGACAACAAACTAAATGATTGCTTTAAAGAGAGTTTGTATGAGGAGATTCGCCGCTGTGGCAGTTAGCAACATGAATATAATTTGTCTTGATGAAATGAATACAAAGACAGTTAAATGCCGTTGAACTCCTGGCAAATAACGTAGCGTGGAGTGTGGATTAGCAAATGCACATGCGTGCAACGCCTGACTGACACGGACCCTCACTTGTAGCATATATGGAACCGTTTGCACAAAGGAACGCGGAGAGTATATATACACAAACCTTACTGAGGCTTCGGGTGGGGAGACAATACAGCAGCTCATTTATCTACAACCCGGTTTTATTGCTGAAGAATAACAGAAAAATTAAAAATGGACAACAACCGACAGTATTGGTCAGACGAGGTCACGTAGTCATTTAACATGTAAAATAACTTACCAAACTGACATTTTACAATTCACTCAGTTCTTTTGATAAATTCATGTTTCACAAAGCACACTTATGTTACACATCTTACTTTACCCATGGCCATTAACGCCGGCTGGCTCGACGCCCTAGCTTGCAGTGTTATTTTCGATGACAAAAACTGACAAAATATGTGGCCATGTGCAATATTGTTGACTAAAATGTAGCTTAAAACTTTACCAAAATCTCTTTTGTTGTGAAGTTAAACAGGCAGTGATGTTATAGGTACACACTGTCTTAAAATCACAAAAGACACAGTAAATACACCACCACCCTATTTATTCCCTGGCTGCAACATATTTGTCGTTTATTTTATCAGCGGACTTTCAGAGGCCAGCTTTTTACTACTGTTTTAGTCTAGTTTCATGTTTGTGATAGGTTTCACATTATTTCTGACTCAATTTATTTTCTTATTATATCACATTTAATTTGTGTAATGTTTTGTAAATAAAGTTTTCAGAGTTGAGATTTTATTTGTTTATTTTTCAGATGCATTTTCAACGTACATGAATATAATCGTAGGCGACTGGTGAGGCTGCGAATAGGGGAGGCTATTATTTGACCAACTATCACACGCATTATGTTAGTCATGCAACTTCCGCTCCGTTAGCGGTTAGCTTTGTTATTTAGCTCAGCGAGACTGCTGACCACTGGCTGCTAACAGCTAACGTTATCACAGGTGCTGCAGATTTGTCTGACTTAAAGTATGAATCAGACCAGGTCTTGAAGACAGCTGTCTTTTCTGTAATATGTGAAGGTCCTAACCAGTTCTGTTTCTTTTTGGACAATCAGATGTGGCAACGTGGCAGCCATCTTGGAGCTGGATGAGCATCTACAGCGGGAGTTCATTATATTTGAGGCAGCGCCACAAGAGACCAGAGGCATCCCCTCCAAGAAGCCAGTAGCCGACTATTTCCTGTGAAGTCTTTGAGCGGACAGCCGTGATGTGTCGAAGTCTCCGGTACCATTTCACAGCAGCCGCCCTCCATCCTGTCCGTCTGAACTCAGCAGTTACTGCCCGAGGCTGACAGAGCAGTCACTGTGAGGGGTGTAGGGGCGAGGCGGACACTGGGCCCATGACTGTTGTCACTTCTCATCGTTTTCTTTTTCCCCTCAGCCTCCTTCCATTTCTCTCGCTCTCTATAGATGCTACACTAAACCTCACCAAACTTGTAGTATTTTTCCATGACGAACATTGTCATTTAGTTTTAGAAATATCTGGGAGGAATTAGATCTTTTTTTCTTTTCTTTTTTTTTATATATGCAGATGTAGGAAATTCAACAATTGTATAATTTAAGGAGTTCCTTCAATGCATAAGTTCTCTTTGTTTTTGATTTTTGTATAATTGTTGCTGCCAGCATAAAATGCAAACTGACGTTTTCCCTTCACCTCCCTTTTTGCTCTTATGTTTCTGTTTTTTCTGTCAGCCGTCATGTGCGTCACTATTTAACATACCCAATGCTGCTTCTCAGCACCATCACAAATGAATGGCAGAAATGTAATGACTGGCCAACAGGAGTCACTATATTCACCATTGTTTTCTCTCTTAATTCCTTTTAATCTACACATCTCTGTAGGTCTGTCAATTTTGATATTGTGAGAATAAAGTTTTTGTATCAATGCTGATTTCTTTTCAGTTGTGGTTTAATAACTGTCACTCCAACTCGGTATGAACTTTACTCGTGGCTGCTGTCAAAAAATGGATATGATTAATGTTCAGCATATGGCAATCTTTCGCATGCCGATATCTAGAGAAGAAACCGCATCATGTCCCACATTAGTCTTTAGTGAAATGTTGTGTGGAATTATTACAATATTAAGGTTTTCATACAGTAACTGATGTGTGTGTTGGAGAAAAGAAATAGAGGCCACAATGTAACTTGTTTGTGTGCATAAGATGATTAGTTCCCTTGATTTAATTAAATCGTTCCCACGTTTTAATTTGTGTGCACAAGATAAGTGTACTTGCAGACCTTCAGTATTCTGTAGTGCAGCCTGCACCAGAACACAGAATGCTGATAGCTACATTAAAAACACCCTTCCCATTGTATTACACACGTCGTTTATTCACCGACCATTTATTTGAATTTTGCTTAATTCTGTTTTGACGAAAACGAGTAAATTACAATATAAATAACATTTGACAATAGCCACTCCTCTCGTAAGGAGAGAGCCTGGAAGACTTCTACTCGGGCAGTAAAACCCCACAAATATAACATCTTTTGGTGTCGTCACAGTGACGTCACATGAAACAACCCGCCCTTTCTGCCTGGTGACGTCAGTTGGTCCCTGAGGGGTCCAGGTGTTACACGAGAATTCATTAAATTATGATAACGAATTATATCTCGTGCGCACACATTAGCGACATTGTGGCCTCGATATATATCTATGTATATACATATATATGTTTTATTACCTACGGCCACTCCCGGGCTCCGAAGATAAGTAGTGTGTGAGAGCAGAAGATGCAAGATTACGGTTCTCTCGCCTGACAAGTTTGAAGGCTCGTTTTTCAAGATCAACCCCCCTCAGCAGCTGCCAAGTGAGCCGGGAGTTGGAAAAGGTACAACACCCGGAAGCACTAAAGTAACTTAGTAACTTTCTATCTTCGTGTCTCAGCGGTACACAACACCAGGTAACGTTAGACTCAACATTGCACTATTTCTTCATCAGTTATTGCTCTCTTGTGTTTGCATAATAACAACAATGATGTTCCCCCGCTGAGTGTTAAAAAAGGGTTTGTAGAAAGTTTCTGTAATTTCCAGAGAAAGGAAATGGATTTTTTCGGAGGTAAAGCTACTTAGTAATTGAGTAAAATAATTTGCGTGTCTATATTTCTGGCCTCACACAGCTCCCGTACGGCTGTATTTATTCATAAATGGGTCAACAGTTTGTTTTGGTGAGTTTTCAGTGTTGCTTTCAGGTCCCTGTGTTGCGCTGATACACGTGAAGAACTTCTGATAAAACATGAAGAACTTCTAATACTTCTGATAAAAACATGAATGACTTCTGATTAAAAAAAAAACAAAAAAAAACATGAAGAATTTCTGATAAAACAAGAAGAAGTGTGTGTGTTTGTGTGTGTGTTTGTGTGTGTGTTCCAGGTGAAAGGATGGACACTCAGAGCCAGGTGGTGGACAGGCTGAGGTTGGCGTTCCGTTCAGGCATCACGGTGCCGGAGGAGTTTCGTCAAACTCAGCTGAGCCAGCTCATGTCCATGATCACAGATAATGAGGATCGGATTACAAATGCTCTGCACAAAGACCTGGCAAAGGTACAACACTGCTCATGTGTCACACACCCAACAACACATCATTACACAACCATGCCCAAAGGCCTCACAGTCTCACGCTGACCCAGAAGTTCTGATGATGGTGAAATGGAACATTTTATAAAGCCCATAACTAGGGCCGACTACCAGCTCCCCAAGCCTATAACCAGCCTCCAGCAGGCCCAGACAGGGCTTTCTGCCCCCTCGTCTTCGCCCAAAACCCCTAATCCCTCCTTCAGGAACTCACCAGCAGAACCTGTGGACCCACTCTCAAGCACTGAGGCTACACACTAACAGCTGCACACGCTGGTGCCCTTAACACTGGTCCTGCACTGCCTGGGCCCGCTGCAACATGCTGGAGGCTGAGAGCCGGCCCTGCCCATTTTAAAAAAAAAAAAAAAAAAAAAGAAAAAAACTGCCTAAAAGTTACTAAACATTTTCCTTACTCAGTCTTTTCACTCCTTCTTTTGGAACTGTTCCACTTATTTTATTTAGCCTACTCCTAAAGATGATTGGTAAATAAGTAGACTGGCTTACTGTAAGATGTAACCTCCCTTTATAATTATTATAATTAACCTCGTACATGCAGGGTGTTTGCAGCACAGTATATCATGATGCACTGACCTCCCACTCTTATTCCTATTCTTGCACGTCAGCCAAAATTTGAGGCCATCATATCCGAGGTGGATGTCGTGATCAATGAGCTGCACTACGCAATCGCAAACTTGACAAGCTGGATGCAGCCGGAGTATGTCAGCAAGAACCTGGTAGGTTTAAGAAAGTGTGTGTGTGTGTGTGTGTGTGTGTGTGTGTGTGTGTGTGTGTGTGTGTGTGTGTGTGTGTGTGTGTGTGTGTGGCGTGCGTG
>CALSCE010006110.1:0-12348 GCA_943593645.1 Bovichtus variegatus
ATGCAGCTTTTAATACAAGACTAATATTGACCTAACCTACAGTATGCATTGTTCTAACCCTGTTTGGAAATGTTGATGTTTATGAGTTTCATAGCTGTGTGTCATGTATTGTTATGTGTCCAGGAGTTGGTGTCAGAGAAGCTGAGTGTTCAGCAGCAGAGTGTTGAGTTGGAGAGACTCAATCAAGAACTAGAGAAGATCGGACTGAACAAAGAGAAACTACTCCAGAACGAGCACACACTGGAGGACAGGTAGTTTTCTCTAATATGTTGGTATTTTGGTATATTTCTCATTCTAGGGTCAGATTGAAATGATTTCATGTGTAGAAAATGAATTTCAGATGAATATTTGATTATATTTGTTTTGTGCATGTCAGCAGGTACAGGCTACTGGAATCTCGGCTTGAGGAAACTGTCCAGCAGACAATAAAGATTAAAGAGGAGAAGATCTTTTGTCTAGAAAAAAAACTAGAAGAGAGCAACACGCTCAACACTGTGCTACGTGCTGAGCTAGCCACTGTAAAAACATACAAATTCTTACCAACAATCTTTCCAGATTATGAGGTGTTATATTGTATAGTGTGTTACAATATATTTTTTCCCAGGGGCAAGAAAACCACAACTCCCAGCAGCGCTCAGGAAGGGACTGGGGTCAAGGGTCAGCCACTGCTGAACTGCTACGAATCAAAGATCATCTTATTGATGTAGAAAAGAATGTAAGATTATGTTTTAAAATTCCTGAATTTAAAACCTTGCAGTACATTTCATATTACTGTTTCTATTTTTTTATTGTTAGGTAGTGCATATATTTACATTTTACAAGTTTTTGTTTTTTTTGTTTTTTTTGTGTTTATCTTTATTTCTATGTAGCATATTTAATGTTCTTTTATGTGTTTATTTTCCTATAAGTGATTACTTCACAATTGACCCTTTTCTCACAATAAATGACTATATTAAATGTTATCTATTCCATTATTGGACCATCATGGTCACAGGATTTACTTGATGTGCCTCTTGTTTTCCATTTTCTTTTAGTAGAGTTGAGTTATTAATTGCTTTGGTGCCATTATTTTCTCTAGAATGCCTCCCTGCAGACGGAGAGCAGTCTATTGAAGGGGCAGCTCAAACAGCTGGAGAAGCAGAACACATCTCTTAACAACCAGATGTTGGCGCTGCAGCGGCACACCACCACCCTGCAGGAACAGAATTCAGCCTTACATAAACAGACAGCAAAACTACAGGTAAACAATATCCAATTTAGTCACATAGTATTTCTTTATAAAACAGGGTTAATAAGTGGCAGTAACATCATTTATACTATATTTCTCCAGGTAATGTTTTTTTTTTTTCATCACCACCGAGTTCTAATGGACTTCACTGTGTCTTAGGTGGAGAACTCTACGATATCTTCTCAGGGTGCATCTCTCATGGCCCAGAATGCTGTGCTGCAGGGCCAAGTCACCGCCTTGGAGTCGGAGGTAGAGTCGTGGCAGAGACAGCGCGAAGAGGCTTGGCGAGGCAGAGAAAACGTGCTCAGTGATCATGAACGCCTGCTGAGCGTTCATGAGAGGCAAGCGCTCGAGTACGAGCAGCTGATCAGTCAGCACGCTGCACTGAAAGGCAAACAGAGGGGGCTAGAGAGTGAGCACAGGACGCTGCACAGCAAGTAAGTGAAGAATAAAAGATGCTCCATAACAAAAGATGATACATTATAAACGTCGCCAATGGTATGAAATGATATACACTTCCTTCTTTGCTACTACTTGGTTAAAAGGGAAGGAGGTATATAAGCTTGCAGACAAATGTAAGGTAGTATTACTTAACCAATATGTACCATTGTTTCTTAGTAGTTCAAAACAACATAGACATAAGCTGGTGTTTAGTAGATATAAATTTTATTTAGGTCATAACTTAAGTTGTCCTGTCTCGTAGCTACAGTATACTATAGTTCTAACTACTAGTTGTAATATAGTTTAGTAAATGAAAGACTGAGACAAAGTAACAAAATGTATTGCAACTTTATACTGCACAACAGAACTCCACATGAGCTCTATATACAGTATGTAAACAAATGCAATGAGTCACTTCATACATATGGACACATGCACACAGTGTTTTCAGTTCTCAGTCACGCTTATTTTGTTGATTGACTGCACACACATTGTTTTTCACCACCACCAGTGGTTGTAAGTCACAGTATTATTGATCAGTGATGGGACATCAACCAACACATTCCACACAGTCCAACCCTCAACTCATACAATTTGCTGTAGTTATTTGTTCCCTTTTTGTTTCCAGAGTATTTTTCTCTTAAAATCACCGTAATACCAAACCAGGAATGTCCCTATCAAGGTTTTTTTTGGCCAATACATTGAGTATCTTTGATACAAAGTTAGATGCCATACTCATTATAACTTAAATGTTTATTTAAAAAGGTATCTACCACGTTGAAATAACAGCTTCTTAATTTGACACACCTTATTTTTCATGAGCTACTGAAGGCCTTTGTTCAAAAGTACTAAGTTTCTAAGCTTAAGTAAAGTATTAAGTAGAGTTTCAATTTGACTGAAATTGACTAGAGAGAAGACATCTCACTCTGCTGGAGTTAAAAAAAAAAAAAAAAACAGGAGGTGGACAAAACACAGTAGAGTACAGTAAAGAAAGGATCAGATTTTAATTGGCTTCATTTTACCCTATACTGATCCTTTAAAATATACCATCGGATCAGCCCTGATACTGATACTTAGGATTAGCTTGGGACATCTCAATATCAAACAATATGTAACTAGTGCAGAAGTCAGAGCTTATACAGGGAAAGAATCTCCCCCAATACATTTGTAAAGGTTTCAGGAATGGTTCACAGAGTACAATTGTTAATGACAGTTATGCTTGCTTGACTACACAATATGTTAACATGAGTTGACTCTGAACTTGTTTACTCCCCTTGGCCCCACAATGGAAACAGGACTGCTTAATATTTCATTAGCCAAAGAAATGGAAACTCTGTTCAGTTTAGTGATCGCCACATGCTGGCTCAGTCTATGTTGGCACCTCCTCAATAACTGATATTCAAATAAAATTTAGTTTTTATAGCCCAATATCACAAATTACTAATTGGTCGCAGAGGTTTTTACAATCCGTCCAGCATACGACCCCCTCTGTTCTTAGACCCTTGCAGCGGATAATCAAAAAGAAAACTCCCCCAAAAAAAACACAATTAAAGGGGGGAAAATGTTAGAAACCTCAGGGAGAGACCGAGGAGGATCCTCTCCCAGGACGGACAGACGTGCAATAGGTGACGTGTGTGCAGAACAAACAACATAGTAAAAATACAACATAGACAATCTATGTGACAGAAAACATGATACGATCGTATCTAAAAAAGATGGATCCAGGAGGATGTCAAGCAGCTTCAAGGTGTCTGCAACAAAAATGACTATGATAATAATATGACTAATAAAAGGAATAGCAACAGCTATAAAAATATGACTAATAATTATAATAACTAAGGATAGGACTAATTATAATAGTAGTAGCACTGGGCGTAAAGCAGGACCACGGCAACAGGAGCAGCCAACAGCCAACATCCTCACACTGCCAGCCTAACTCATGTTACATCACAGAGATTCATCTGATGCCCTTATTCCAAGAACACATAACTTTGATGCATTCCTGATCGCCATTTGTATTTGGGAAAACTGTGTCTGTAGTCTTCACAGGCGAAGAAAGTAGGCACCATAGTGAGCTACATGGTATGAAGTGTTTATGAAAATAGTGCAACCAAACATGACCATGAGGCTTTTTCAAGTTGAGATCACAGACAATATCATGTATAAATAACCCCGCTGCTCTGTCTGTCTGTCTGTCCGTCTGCAGGTATTGTATTTTGTTGCAGCAGAAGGAGAAATGGGAGGAGCAGGAGGAGATTGGTCGGAAAGAGAAGGAGGAACTTAACCAGGAGATCCAGAAGAATCGGTTACTACAGCAAGAGAATCTACAGCTAAAAACAGAAGTGGACAGGTACTGTATTTTTACACACATTCACACCATCAGACATTGACAAAAAGACAGTTTGTTGTAGATAGCTTTGCTTTGAGAAATGGTAAACTGACGTGCCTGCAAGGAATGTCAGATTGCACTTTGGACAGTCAAATATCGAATGGGCTGATCCCGGTGTTACTGCTTGTTAAAACAGGTATGGCAAAAGAATATTAATTTAGTATCAGGTTTCCAAATTAGCTTGGAAGTTGTTTTCTTTTATAAGCTTTAAGCTTTGAAATGGTTAGGTTCTGATACATCGTAGCCATAGTGTAGTTATGGTCAGAGGTAGAGTCTGGCAGCACCATCAGCTACAGAGTACCTTTCCTCATGTTGGTATTCTTTCACTTCTGTCTTAATTCTTCGGTCTCCCCTTTAGATTAACAGAGAGCCAATCACAGCAGTCAGGGCAATGTGAGGGGCTGCAGCAGCGCATGAATGAACTCAAGAGCTCATTAAGCTCCGTCCAGCTGGAAGTGAGTCGATGGATGGCACAATACGATTCGCTAATGGAGCAACACCAGTGCCTGGATCTAACCATGACCAAACTAGACAACCACTGTGAGGTAAACTGGGCCTTTTATTTTGCCATGAGGCAGTGGGGAGAAATAAGTGACAAATATTTGTTGTAGCACAGCAGTGTTTGACTTAAACATTCTCTTTCTCTTTGGAGAATAAGTCTGGATCACCATCTCTTTGTGACTTTCCGGACTTGACTCCTGTGTGTTTGTGCGCATGTGTGTGTGTTTAGCTGTTGAGTCGACTGAAAGGGAACTTGGAAGAGGAGAACCACCACCTCCTGAGTCAGATCAACCTGCTGAGTCAGCAGAACCACACTCTACTAGAGAGGAGCATGGAAAGCAAAGAGCTGTATCACCAGGAACAGAAACTATACATGTAACTGCACGCAATACCTGCAACACAAACAGCACTTGAAACTGTACACCATAAAACACCTGTACTTATGTAGTACACCAATAGTAAAACAAACTATACATGTAATTATCCAGAACTGCTTTAAAAAAATGACACATGTACTCATATGTTGAAACTGTTAATGCAAAGATGAATATGCTGTCCCCATTGCGCGTAAACAGGGTGCAACTTCAACAGAGAGTGAACACTCCCCACAACAGTGTTTTGTCTAGTGCACATTGCCATGACTTCACCTTGAAAACGAACTGCTGTTCAATTAAAGTACACTTCTTGGTTTGAATCACATGATCCAATTCATGTGAGGGTTAGGAAAGATATAGTAAATAAATCAGAAATAAATGTAATGTACTGAAACATCCACTGGGTGTCTCCAAAAACAATATACTAAAGTATACTATTACAATGAATAATAAATTGCAACGTATTACTGTTTCTTTCTTCTTTTAGTGATAAGCTGAACGCTCTTCGTCGTCAGAAAGAAAAACTAGAGGAGAAAATCATGGACCAGTACAAGTTCTACGACCCGACACCTAAAAAGTAATCAAAACATTTAATTTTTAAAGAAAATATGGAATATGGAGTAGCTGTGTGCAGTGTTGCAATTTTCTGCAATATCAGCCCCAGACAACTGGTTAATCTTGGTGTGTCTTGTCAGGAGGAGTCAGTGGTCTGGAGCCAAAGCTTTAGCCAAACTGATTAAACCCCGAAAGGAGAGCAGCAGGGAGAGAGGGGCCGACCGAGACAAGGAAGGAGGCAAAGAAAGAGAACGAGCAAAGAGTGCACCAGATATCCCACTACCTTCCCCACCTCCCCTACTCCCTCCTGAAACCCCACCGCCACTTCACCAGCACACAGTAAATGACGTGCAGGACAGCGGCCATGCCCACAGTAACCATAACAACCACACCATCACCGGACCCCAGAGTCCAGCACTTACGCCCATCAGCCGAGGTAAGCACACTCTTTCACACTTACAGACACGCACATCCAAAATGTCTGATGATGGGTCTTTTTCCTCCCAGGACCCTGACAGTTTCCCTGTCAAAGACACAATAACAAGTTTGTTTCATATTGACAAATATGAAATTAATGTCTATGGTTTCATCTTTATGGAACATGATAGAGAGAAAAAGTGTATAAATAAAAACGTTTTATTATGAAATACATAGAGCATATATGTCAAGTACATTTTTTACTAACATTCTGGTTCCCAAACCACAAAGCTGATGGAACATGGTGGCTTCTGATTAGATGTACCTCCCTATCTGCTTCTATAGATGGTGTTGTTGACCACCACATAACTGACTGACTGAATTACTGTTGCTTTACACCTCTGTTTCAAACATCTATTAATATTCACTATCTCTGCTCCTACTATAGAAATACAAATAGTACAAAGAGGTATTATTTATTGTTCTAGAGTAGGTTTCTACTACATTCTTTACATGTGTGCAATGTACAATTATGTTTCACACTTTCAGGTGTTTTGGGATACTTTTGTAATTACATTACAAGTCAATCAGTCAATTTATGACACATTTTAATGGTTTGTGGGACATGGAAAGCCTAAATCTCTGAATGGATACCTAGATTAGTGGCAACAAGAAGGAGTGCAATGGTCAGGACCTTTCTGTATTTGCAATACTTTTGTGACTTTAAGTGCTAATAAAAGTAACTTTGGAAAGTCATAGAAGACTATTTGCCATTTGAGTTACTATTACCATCAGACTGAAATATAATTAGATCGAAATGTCTGTTTCAAATGAAACATTCTAAAAAGGCAAAATAACTCATTTTATTGAACTGCCCTAATTTCATAAACATCTAACGTAGGGCTGTGGAGGTATTAACTTTTCATCCTATGATTATAGCAGACACGATTTTTAAAAAAAAATCATATAATCTCAATATTCATTGAGATTAATTTACATTGGGCCCCTAGACGCCACTAACCCTGCTCACCCCCGTGCACACCTCCTCATTATACAAATATAATGTACTGCACTTTTGGTCTTGCTGTCCTTTGGTGGTCAGATCATGTGTGTTTCCACACAAAACTGAAATGAAATCTTTGCCACGGGCAGAGCTGAAGCTGACCCTGTGGAACAACGTAATGTTGATGCAGCAAGTTTCCTGTTTGTCAGTCACATAAAATGTGTCCTTTCTTGTCCAACATTGTAACTCAACAACACAAACTGGCCAGTGGCAACATTTCAGTATGCCAACTCGATGCCGTGGCCACATTAAGGCTAGATAACAAGGGCTGGCTTCACTTGCCCTGCTGTGGCTGCTCTGACTTTGTTTGACTGGCTTAAGGGCACTAAACTACATACAACTAATAATGAAGTCAGGACACAGTACTGTTTACACAGTGAAACGATGGCAGTCACAATCATGGCGGTAATATACATTTGTGGCTGTTTCGTTACTGTGACTATGTTTATCAACGGTATAATCTAAAACCGGTACTTCACCACATCTTTAATCCAACTTGTTACAAGTGATGACAAGTAGACATTGCTTTATTTATACACACAAAAAAGGTAGGTAACCACTTTACAGTGTAGCTACTTGATGGATACTTTCAACCATTCTATCCTAATAATAGAAGTGGGTTCTAATACATTGACCAAACTTTGTTTATGTTTCCATTTCCATGGGTTTTCTTTTTTAGTGCTCTACTCTTGAATTGTTCTACTCATGGCTGAGCTCAATTCACTCTTAGTGGCTTTTAAATTGAATTCTACTAGCATGTGGAAGTTGTCATATTCAGGAAATAAGTTGAAAGATAAACAATGAATATTGCCAATTGCTCTACTAAATACCTAAATCCGTATGTCTTATTTGTCTGCATAAATGATTCCCCAACATAGGCCCAAGTTATGCCTACAGTTTTTATCTATTATTTCCTGTGCACTGAGCGTTGCACCAGTAGACACACTTTCTTTAAACTCAGAGCGAGTTGAGGTCAGTCTAATGCATGATTTTACTTGACAATGGATTTCTGTTTTCTTGTCTTATTCTAATGAACCTTCTTGCATGATATTGATTATTTTGCATTCTGTCAATCACACACTTAATAACTTCCTATTCAACTGTTTTCTTTAATTTACTCACTCATTATTTCATCGTTTTCTTTAAATTTTTCCATCTCTCCCTCCTATCTCTCTTCATCTCAGCTCCACCCACCCCAAAACTCTTCCGTTTTCTCCGCAGTAAAAGTCAAGAAAAACTTCCCTATTCCTCCTCCTCCTCCTCCTCCCGTCCCTCCCTCTATCTCACTAGAAGACTTCGATTCTGGTCTTCCACTGACATCACAGCTGACCTGACGATCACTAGCCAGCCAAACTCAGCCAACGGAGTATTCTAAAACCCTCCTCCTCATCATCCTTTTTAACCATACACATCATCCTCAACATCATCTTCACTGCCACCTCCACATCAGACTGTTCAACAACACTCATCATTGTGACTCTCAGTACTTCACAAATAAATGCACATATCATACATGCATGCACTTCATAAACACTAATTCAGAAATTGCACACTCACAGAATACAGATAAACATACAAAACACAGACAAACAGGTGCATGTTGCAGGTGTGAGCCAGCCAGTATTACTAGTAAGTTGTGTGTGTGTGTGTGTGTGTGTGTGTGTGTGTGTGTGTGTGTGTGTGTGTGTAAAGGTGTGTGTGTGTGTGTGTGTGTGTGTGTAAAGGTGTGTGCACATGAACATGTTTCCAAGCATGCCTGCATATACTGTATGTGCAAGTCCTTGAAGAGCTAGCGAACAGTTTGAAGCTTCATTCATAACATAGAAATTTCAAATTCTAAATCAACATTATAATGCTGTGCAGCTTTTAGATTTTTTGCTTTTCTATTCATTGTGTTTAAAGCTGGTATTTCTGCACAGTTGCAGATAAAGCTTAGATAAAGAATATTATTAATACTAATAATTTTAGTGTAGGCTAATATTATCAGTATTATACCATCCGTAGAATTAGATTCTAGTATTGATTTGTGTCATCCAAACATTTCCAATTACTCCAGAGCGATGTAAAGTAAAATATGTATTAATCACAAAGCACTGACCGGTCACCACAGTAAACATTCTACTGCAAACTCGTCACCTCTCTTTCAACTTCTTCTGTCTGTCTACTTGCTTGTCTATCCACCCTTTAACTAAAATTACCTTTTAAAGCGACAAACGCCTAATGTTTTACATTAATATCAGCATTCTGAAAGCCGCGCTAGCTAAGATAAAAATCAAGACACCATATCAGCTTAAAGTGAGACTCACTTTAAAAATGTTTTATTATACTTCCTTCTACAAATGAAAAGTTGAATCCATAAGCAATAGACACATGCATGCTAAATGATACACACACAGGGGCTTTGTCTCCACATCCTTACTTTGTCTGGTATGACCAGTAGCTTATGTTTGCTTATATTAGCTAGTGTTAGCTTAGATATAGTATAGTCACTGACATTACTCAATCAGTTCACAAGAATGAGATCTATCTGATGATGGGACATGGCCTTGCATGTTGCGAGCTGCGTTTTGGTTTGGTCCATCCACGTTAGATGGATTATAACTATCCAGTCATAGTGTCTAAATAGAATGAGATACATTCATTGAATAATAACTGATACCACAGTGATTTGTAAGCTTGAATCATCTAATGGATTCCTAATGTCTTGCTTGGCTTTCTTGCTACTTTATGTAACGCACACCATATATCTTATGGCCATACTATGGCACACAGGTCCAGAATGGTTCTTTACAACATTCTGATTGGTCTGCAGGTTCAACAGACAGGGGCCGGGGTGTTTATCGTAGCAGTACTCCTGAAGGCAGCAGTGAGAGTGTCGATGGAGAGGATGGACATGGACAAGGTAAAGAATATATTAATGTTTAATGACGATAACATTGAAATTTGAAAGTTGTTAAAAATGGAAGTTAAATTGACATTTAAAAATCCGACAGGACGACATACTGTCTTTCAGAGGCTGTAGCGAGCTTAGTTTTGAAGCTAAAGGGAAGACACGGGTAACATATGAAAACATAAGGGATCCAATGGTACCAACCATGTCATGCTAGCTTGTCGGGAAGGAAGCTAATAATGCTCCAAAGTTTAAAGGCTAAATTTTGGCGGGGGAAAACTGGCATAGCAATATTCACGGGGGTCCCTTTACCTGTAACCTCTAGATATCTAAATGAAAATGGTTTCTATGGGTACCTACAAGTCTCCCTTTTGCAGACATGCCTACTTTATTTGAATCCTATGCAGTTTGGGGCAAAAACATTGCAATTTTTTTTGCATGCTGTACAAATTTGTTATTTTTGCCAATTGTAAAAATTGATTAAAGAGTCTTGGAGTTGCATTAATTGGATATATCTGGAAGGCCAAGACTCTTGTTGATCCAATGAGCCCAATTGTATTCATGTGTGAGGATGTTAGTCTCCATAGCAGCCATATCAATGTAGTGAAACCATTTTTTGAAACTTGACCTGGCTGTATAAAATGAGCTGTTGTGAGCTCTGGGATAATCACAGCCTCATGAAACTTTGCATTTGCGAACTACAGACCTGGGGCATTCAAATTATGTATAGCTTTCATAGGCTTATTAACAATAAGGGGGTTTCTGAGCAGCTTCCAGAACAGAAGTGCTCGCCATCCAATTGCCAAAAAAATGCAATTCTTACAGAAATCTCCAAATGTCAAAGGTTTGTGATACAAATTCACAGCTTTTTTAAAAAAAAAAAATTTATAGTGTTCCTCAAGGTCTTGATATTTATGTGGTATTTTGGTGGGATTATGTGACATAATTGAGCATGGAAATGGCCACCATATACTATCATCATAATGTTCTAAGCCCTTATACATTTTAACAATTTATTTTTAATTGGTTCATTATTTTTTATTTATGACTAGATCAACTTGACACACAGTGCTAAACTGCAACCTTAAATGAATCTTCATTATGAAGATCAAAGATGTATTAACCTCTTTGAGTTTCCTGCCCCCAGGTCAGGCCCATAAAGCTCTGAGCTCCACTCCGAGCCATCAGTCATCCTCATTGGGTCTAACTAACAACTCCAGACTGGGAGGCCCTGGCCGCAGGCCCAGAAGTAAGTCAAGTTATTAATGCATAAGACCTTTTTCAGAAGTCAGCAGGAGTGTGAGTGTCTTTATGATGGGTTTTTAAAATGTTCAGATCTGATATTTGATGAAGACTCTCGCCACAACACCTCTGACTCTATTTTTGGTCAACATGGCAACACAGGGGGTCGGCCAGCGTCGGCAGACTTCAGCCACAACACCTCCAGCTCCAACTCACCCGTCAACTGCAGAGGTATACTCTCGTATATTTAAACAGTTAAATCTAAAGTGATATTGAGCAGAATATTTGTACAAATAAATAAACATTGAGCTATGATCTATTACTGATAATTGATAATATTGTAATGTAAACGACATGATCTATATACGTACAGTTCATACAGGTTTTACATTCAATACTCTGTTCTAAAAACCCTGTTGTAATCAGGAGGTACCTAGTTTCAGTCAGTAATAACACAATATTTCTCACTGTCTTAGACACATCAGATCGTCCGGCTCGTTCCACCAGCCTCTCTAGTGATGATGTCATGGGTCTCAGCCAATCACAACAGACTCTGTCACGTAGTTCCACACTTCCATACGACCACACAGCCCAGAGGGCCCAACCACAGCGCGGAGGTGCGGTTAGGACTAAGACCCGTACAGCTTCTCCTGGGAGTGAGATGGTGACACTGGAAGAGTTTCTAAAAGAGAGCAACCTACAGTCACCTCCTATGGTAAGAAATATATACATATATTCTAATAACAAAAATACTATAATGCATATATATATTAAAACACATAATAAATGGATATAACAGTCACATGGAAATACAGGTCAGCATATGGTAACTTGTGGCAAGGGGAGTTAAGTGGACTGCATCTAACAAGCAATAATGGTGAAATCAGTGGCACATGTTGCCTATTTAACACTATCAAAAAACTTAATTTGTAATACTGTGGGTGCTCATCTTATATATATACCTATCTTGTGGGATGTTCCTGTGGAAATTTAGTTTTAACACCTTTATTATTTTAATTTATATAGAGAGTCAAAGTCTCTATTCTCAGTGTTTCTCATGGGACTTTGAGAGACTATGATGGGTGGACCTCAGACCCTCTATGGCAGCGGTCCCCGACCTTTTTGCACCACGGAGCGGTTTCATGCGAGACAATTATTCTACGGACCAGGGAGGGGGGGGCATGACAAAAACACACAACACAGTGCAAAACATATAATTTAATTATTACATATATAATGTAAATGTAA
>CALSCE010006173.1:0-10627 GCA_943593645.1 Bovichtus variegatus
GTGTGTGTGTGTGTGTGTGTGTGTGTGTGTGTGTGTGTGTGTGTGTGCGTGTTTGTGTGTCTCTCAGATTTATTAAATGAGGTTTACGAAGAGTGATGTGCATCAACAGCAACTGAATTGAATATGTGGCCTAATGAAATACCACAGTGAAAAATGATCAAGGCCATGATGAAATGAAGTTGGAAGACGCTTATGTGACAGTATACAGAGATCTAATTTTCCTTATGTGTTCTTTACTCCAGTTGTACATACCAAGGAGTAGAGCAGCGACAACTACTGGCTCACATTTGTACCACCAGAGAACTTAAATCCTACTTACAAAAAATGTGCCCTGAATCCTTGAGCTGCAATAAAATAATTGCACCATTAAAATGTTATTTATTGAAATGATACTTCCTTTCTTGAAATTTTTCTAAATTTAGTTTCAAATTATTGCAAAAAATAAGAAGTCAGGAAATCCAGCCTCATGCTTTTTGTTGGTCATTGTAGTCTGTTGGCACCACCATGGATGAGTTAGCTTGACAAAGACTCACTTCTTACCATACCTGTTCTGTTCTAGAGCTGTTGTCAAATCCCTCTTGAACTATACTATATATATCAAAATCAATTTTATTATCTACTTTTAATAATTGTTACTGAAGTCCAGGCGGTTGGAGAGGCAGTAATGCATACAGTGCATGTTACAATCTAAACATTGGCTCATTGGATGCTTTTCCAGACTTGAATATCGCAGTCTATAGTCAAAGCTGAGCTGACTGCTGGTTAAAATGTCTCATGTTCCTTTGACTTGAGATAAGTTTAAATTCCTTCAGACATACTGTAGGCCTAAACAAGAAAATAATAAAAGAAAATGGAATAGACTGCATCTATAAAGTGCAGAAGAAATGCATGATAATGCAAAATGTGTAATGTTTGCATGTACTCTGCATCTTTGAGGGGCCATATAGTTTTTTTTAACTGTCCAGCTGATGAAATGATGGAGGCGTTCAGATGGTATGCTGTATGTTTATGACCCATGACAAATTAATTTTCTGTCTCACATTTACTGAGCTGTCATCTTGTACAGTTCATTTGACTGATGGTTTTAAGCATTTTAATTAAGATATAATGCACATGTTGTTTTATTGTAATTGTTCTTATATTCTATATTAATGTTTCTTGATTTTTGCAATACTTGCTTTTATTTTTACTTTCAATAAACCGATTCTAATGTTGATTCTTCAGTTCCACATGCCATGATGTTTTTGTAGTTGGATAAACTATAACTTCTTATTTCATGAAAGCAAAAAAATTGAGAAATTGCAGAGAAACACTGAGGCAAGAGCAAAACATAGGTTCGCTGTCAGCTAGCCACAGCATACGAGAGGACAGAAACACTGGGTGATTGGTTTGTCTGTGAACCAGCAATAGACTCTAGCTTAGCCAGCAGCACCATTATGTGGGTTATGGAGAATAAAAAAACAAGGAAATTCGAAAAATGTTACAGTTTGATTTGTTACATGTTTATTTTGTAATAAAGAAATATAGCAAAAAAGCTCACAGTGAGCTGAGAGGACATTTGGGGATTCACATTTAACATTGGGCTCCAGAACAAAATCATTAATTTAGCAAACTGTAACCTAATATCAGAAAACTCCCCTCTGGTTCATCAAGTTAGGAGGTGTAAAGGTAGCTTGTTTGCTAGCTTTGCCAGCGAGCTTGAAAATAGAAAAACTAGTCAAATTTTATTGGCGGATTTTATGAGACTGTAATTCAGTAATTTAATGCTCAGAAAGTGTTATGATTGGAAAAATATAATAGCATTCATTTTCAATTACTAAAGTACAATTTAGCAGAGTAACTATAGACTATTTCTTTTCTGGTTGGACAATTGGGTACATTACATACCCGTTTTACAGTTATTAATAGCATTATTGATGTCTGTGTGTTAATTGGGTTTTCCATAAGCCAAATCAGTGGGCCAGCATGAACAACACCAGGCCTCTGGAGCTGGACTATCTAATTGGAATGCAGCCATTACTAAGGTTAGCATTACACCTATGCTTTTCCAATGACATGTCAAAATAAATCACTTTTTTACCCTTACAATGAAAAAGTGTCTCTTTGCATAACTTTTCCAGACTGTTAAGGCAGTCTCACTTTCAAGGGTGAAACGTATGACCATCATTGGCACCTTGAATTGATCAACCCAGTCCACCATTGTTCATGTTTAACAGTTTATCATACTCCCAGGGGGCGAATGACAGACAGGCCCGACTCTGCACTCCCCCAAGGCTGCGTCCATCTGTTGTTCATAGCAGCAGGATCAATACTGATGATGTTATAGATGACTAAAAGCCTGCTAAGAAACCTGAGAGGTTATTTTAGCCCAGGGCCAGTGTGTCATCCTGGTGGGCTATCAGTCGTCACACTGGTCGACTGAAGACTAACGCAAATAGAGTTTGTGGTTGAATATCTGTGTTTCAGCCCAGATTTAGCCCCAGTTTTGTCCCAGCTTTAACAATAAACTGAAGTCCTTGAAGATGTTTCATGTTACGGATGAGAACTGTCTGAGGGTTGTGGACATTACACCTCATGGTGTAATTATACAAGACCTTAGATAAAGCTGAGAGAATGTCGACCTTGCATCATTGTTGATTGCAATAAACCAGAAATGCAAGTTGGGTCTGATTGAGTTTCATTCCTTTATTCATCAAAGGGAAGATTGTGTTTGAGTGATTGTGTTCAAGTCAAAGAGATAAACCCCTACTAATAAAAATTTGAATATGAAAAGATTGTTTAACAAAGCATATTCCATTAAAAATGTTGGAGTCAATTATTATATGAACTTAATTGCTGTCAAAAAAGGTCAACATTCTAATTAAAAATGTCTTTTGTTGTTTTTCCTCATGATATTTCATTCAAAATATTAACAAAAATCTTACCTTTTCACTGAAGTAAAATTATTGTATTATATTAAACACATCCGTATTTCTATCACCGGTAACATAATGGTGAGATGCACTATTTTGTTAAAAAAAACATACAAAGACGTCCCAAAATATCCGTTAGCGGGCGTGGCCGTGCTGTTATTCAAGCCTATTAATCAATCTAAACTATAGCTCTTTTGAAAGCCTTGTTCTTACGCTTTCAAACCCAACATGGAAAACAATAAAGCCAATCTTATTTGTTATAGTGTACCGGCCTCCTGCTCCGTATTCTGAATTTCTATCTGAATTCTAATCAAGTTTAGCCTTTAAAACAGATAAAGTAATTATTGTAGGTGACTTTAATATTCATGTGGACATTGATAATAACAGCCTTAATATTGCGTTTATCTCATTCAATTGGGTTCAGTCAGAATGTACATGAACCAACTCACTGTTTAAACCCTGGACCTTGTTCTGAAATATGGTGTTGAAATTGAACATTTATTAATCTGTCCACATAATCCTCTTTTATCAGACCATTTTTAAATAACTTTTAGTTATTAAGTCCTGTTACTGGACTACAAGCCATTAAGCAAAATATCCTTTGTTTAATGTCTATCTGATAGTGCTGGAGCTAAATTTAAGGAAGTGATTCCATCGGCCGACCAAATGTCGGAGACATTACCATGTCTCAATATCAATGTAACGGAGGACTCCTGTGATAAGTTTAGTCCCAAATTAATCATCTTGTTGATAGTGCTGCAGCCTCACTGCGAATGACACTGAACTCTGTCGCTCCTCTAAAAAAGAAGATAATAAAACAGAGAAAGCTCTATGGCTTAACCCCCAAACCCGCAAACTAAAACTAAAGCCAAGAAAACTTGAGAGGAGATGGCGTTCTACCAAACTGGAAGAATCTCGTCTAGATAATCTTAAAACATATGACAAGGCTCTCCGTAAGGCCAGAGCAGCTTATTACTCTTTATTAATAGAAGCAAATAAGAACAAGGTTTCTTTTCAGCTCTGTAGCCAGGCTGACAGAGAGCCACAGCTCTACTGAGCCTTCTATTCCTATGTCACTCAGTAGTGACGACTTCATGAGCTTCTTTAACCATAAAATTATAATTGTTAGAGACATAATTAATCATCTCCTGCCCTCAATTGGTAATGATTTAGCTTCTAAAACAGGAACCTTAAAAACAGCTTAACACCTGAAATATATCTAGACTGCTTTTCTCTGATCGATCTCTGTCTTAACCAACTCATTTCAACAATTTCTTCATCTAAACCATCAACCTGTCTCTTAGACCCGATTCCAACTAAGTTGCTTAAAGAAGTTGTACCCTTAATTAACACCTCCTTATTAAAAATGATAAATCTGTCTTTGTTATCTGGCTATGTACCAGAATCTTTTAAAGTAGCTGTAATAAAACCTCTTCTTAAAAAGCCCAATCTTGATCCAGAGGTTTTAGCCAACTATAGGCCGATATCTAACCTTCCCTTTCTTTCTAAGATCTTTGAGAAAGCAGTCGCAAAACAGTTGTGTGATGTTTTTTTACTTAACAATAGTTTATTTGAGCTTTTTAAATCTGGATTTAGAGTTCATCATAGCACAGAGACGGCACTGGTGAAAGTTACCAATGACCTTCTATTGGCATCAGACAAAGGACATGTCTCTGTTCTTGTCTTGTTAGATCTCAGTGCTGCTTTTGACACTGTTGACCAAGACATTCTACTACACAGACTGGAACATTTCATTGGCATAGCAGGAACCGCACTGAGCTGGTTTAAGTCCTATCTATCTGAGCGATCTCAGTTTGTACGTGTTAACAATGAATCCTCCATGCAAACCAAAGTCAGTAATGGAGTTCCGCAAGCTTCTGTACTTGGACCTATTCTGTTCACCTTATACTGTATATGCTTCCTTGAGGCAATATCATAAGAATCCACCCCATAAACGTTCATTGTTATGCGGATGATACCCAATTATATTTATCAATCAAGCCAGATGAAACCAATCAATGAGCTAAACTTGTCCTGCAACTTTTTGATGTCAAACACAGACTGGGAAACAAGATCATATTACTCCTGTATTAGCTGCTCTGCATTGTCTCCCTGTAAAATCCAGAATAGGAATTCAGAATCTAGAATAAGCAATAATGAGATATTTTTTTCTCTTTATCAAAATGGTTTTACTCCTCTTCTCTGATAGACCGAAGACAATTAGCATTTAGACAAGACGTATGCTCTGGTCCTGTTAATCCCACCCACCCATGGATATCCAACACCTCAGGGTGTCAGGTCTTTTCTTGAGCATCTCCCTTCTTGAGTGTCAGTCTAATGGGTAAATTGTGAGACTCACAACACTGCTAAGTCAGAAAAAGCAGAAACTACGCATTTTTATTTGCTCTTCTTTCATTTGATTCACTATTATTTGTATTGGAAAGTGTTGTCTTCCTGTCTTCAACGGTGTTTAATTTTTGTCAACCTTGTGAATGGAGTATAAAAGAGGACTAATGATATGAAAATAATCTGTGTACAGCGGTTCTGTAGACTGTGAAAACCTGGCCAACCCGGTTTACGCTATAGACACACATTAAATCAAGTTTATTTATATAGCCCAATATTACAAATATAACATTTTTCTCAGTGGGCTTTACAGACTGTACAGAATACAAAGACCCCAAAAGAAACCCCACAATTAAAGGGGGGAAAATGGTCGTGTGTTAAACAATAAACAACATAGTAAAATAGTAGAGGAATAGCTAAACATGAAACAGCGAGCAGGGGAGAGTAGAAGAGTGAGAACAAGATGGCATCGCTAGTGTGAGAATAATCAATGTGTAAGCTGTTACAATGTGCCTTTTTGTGTCCTTATTTAGAAGTGTTAAATGTGATATGAAAAATGTTATTGAATAAAGTGACTACGCATAGTATAGTGACCAACCTACTGTGAAATAAGAAGCAATATTTGTAAACTGTGAAACGGAAGAGTACACCACCTAAAAGGGTGACTAAAGATCTAATTGGAGCAGAGAAGCGCTAAGAGGCGTGGACACGCCTAAATGCCAACAAGGGGCCAATAGGACCTGGCCTCAGCCAACCAATGGGAGAAGACTATAACCAAAATGTGGTCTGTGGAACAGTGAAATGGGGCGGTCCTCAGCTGAGTACTTTTGTAATGCGTACCATATCATCATCGAATAAATACAGTTAACCTGAAGAGAAGTTTTATAGAATTGATTTCTACGTGTCTCTATTTCTAAATAAAAGAACACGACACTAGCTACCAAGCTACAGTAGCTAACGTTAGCAGAGCCACAAAACTTATAGAGATGCCCCATAGTGGCTGTTAGCGGAATTGGCCACGCTGTTGTTCGGATATTGATAAACATTACATGATTACAATGCTCCCCACAGCAGCGGAGAGACACTGTTCAAGTGCATCAAATATATACTTCTCAGGCCGAACATCCCAATTGAACATTTCCAGGGATACCATTTTGATGGACCTTGTAATATGTCAGGATGGTTTTCAGGTGTAAGACGCCACTGAGAGAACTATCCCAGAGTCTCTGTTCATCCACTGTGCCAACCGCTCACTTCATTGTTGATTCCATAAACATTGTTCACAGAGAACAGCTGTGAATCTGTGAGTCATCCAAATGCTAAGAGCTCTACCAGTCAATGATTAGATGAGGTAGTTATCATACTTGCCATATGTCTAACAAGATGGTGCATACCAACGATAGTTATCAAGCGTCTATGTAGTGCCTTCAGCGAAATCATTGGCACTGCTAAGGGATGACAAAGGTCCGAGTGGAGAGTCCAGAGCTAAGGTCGGAGGCCTGTATAAGCAAGCAATAAAAGCTAAAACCTACTTTGGCCTCCTGTTTTGTTAAGTACTTTTCAAGCCACAAAGCTAAGCTAGAGCTTAGAAAACACAAACACAAGAAATTATGAAATGGAAAGAAACGGTTTATGAGGTATACCAAAATCAACGCTCCCTCTATGAGGGTGATGGGAGAGAGTTGAACAAAAAGGTTGGAGCCGTTACAGGAGTTCAGAAGTTTAAGAGTGGAGCCTCTTTTAAAATGATTCACCAACAGCTGAATCTATGTATCGTTTATTCTTTGGTTGTCCCTGTTTTTCCACACTGTTTTTTTTCTGATTGATTCAGCTGCCTTCTAACAATTATTCCGAGCCAGGAGCCACAATGATAATGGCCGTTCACCACACAGCCAAGCCATTTATAGACATTAAACTAAAAAATTAGAACAGAAAAAGTGATTTAGAAATATTATTAATCCAAAAAAAAATCTCTGTCAGTCTCTGTACCTGTCAATTCTGGTAAATAAACCTATCGTTAACTGTTTCTGGTTTCCTGTGTGCTGCATTTGGGTCCATACCCCCACATCCGTGACAGTACAATCTGGCCAGTGATGGACCCAGCAGGACATTTTGACTTGGAAGTTTTGGAGCTTTCCTTTACTCTGACATGCTTCCTTGGGGAATGGAAGAGAGCCCCTTTTAGGGAGCTCAAGCAGGCGCCGCTTGGCGCGGCCCACCGGGCACTAATTGAGAAACCCTGGTTGTGGAGTTCTTTGCCGGACACACTCAAGGACTTTCTCAGTTACCCTGATCCATTTCTTGGATTTCGCCTGGCTCGGGGAGGTCCCAAGAGTGTTCAAGAGGCTGCCAAACGTCTGGAGAAGAGATTGAACCGTCACAGTGGCTCTAAAGCGGCCCCCCACCATGTCTCCGCTGTCGAGCGGCGCCAGACCCCTGTCTCCGCTGTCGAGCAATGTCAGACCCCTGTCTCCGCTCCTGTCTCCGCTGTCAAGCGGTGCCAGACCCCTGTCTCCGCTCCTGTTCCCGCTGTCGAGCTGCGTAAGACCCCTTTTTCCGCTGTCGAGCTGCACCAGACCCCTTTTTCCGCTGTCGAGCTGTAGCAGACCCCTATCTCCGCTGTCGAGCGGTGCCAGACCCCTGTCTCCGCTCTTGTTCCCGCTGTCGAGCGGCGCCAGACCTCTGTCTCCGCTGTCGAGCTGCGGCAGTACCCTTTTCCCGCTGTCGAGTTGCGGTAGACCCCTGTTCCCGCTGTCGAGCTGAGCCAGAACCCTGTCTCCGCTATCGAGCTGCGGCAGACCCCTGTTCCCGCGGACACAGCACCCAAATGCCCTCTTTCTGATCTCTGGAGACTTTAATCATGCCTCTCTCTCTGCCACTCTGCCCACATTCACCCAGTATGTCACCTGCTGCACCAGAGACAACAAAACACTGGACCTAATGTATGCCAACACCAAGGAGGCATACAGCTCATCACCTCTTCCTCCCCTGGGAAGATCCAACCCCAACCTTGTACACCTCTTGTTTACAGGCAGCCGGTGACCACACGCACTGTGAAGAGATGGTCTAATGAGTCTGAAGATGCCCTAAAAAACATTTTTGACACTACTGCGTGGGAGGTGCTTGCAGACTCTCATGGGGAGGACATTAACAGCCTTACAGACTGTGTTACTGACTATATCAACTTCTGTGTGGAGAACGTCGTACCCACCAGGACTATACAGTGTTTTTCCAACAACAAACCCTGGATTAATCCTGACATAAAGGCTCAAAGACGCCTTTTAGGTCAGACAACAAGGAGGAGCTGAGGTTTGTACACAGGGAGCTGAGGTGGAAGATCAGGGAGGGGAAGAACAGCTACAGGAAGAAGATGGAGGAGCAGCTGCAGCAGAGGAATGTCAGCAGAGTCTGGAGAGGCCTAAAAAACATCTCTCGGTTCAAGCCAGACTCCCAGCCCAAGGGGGACATAAAGTAGGTGAATGACTTGAACATTTTCTTCAACAGATTTGATCAGTCAGGCACCCCTCCCCTGGCCCATTCCCACCTGCTGCAACCCACACCAGCTGTACTGTCAGGTTATGGCCCTGTTACCCCCCCTACTCCCATCTACTCCCCCCCCCCAACCCATAGCCCCCCGCCCCCTGCCCCCCCCCCCCCACCTACTACCTGTACTTTGTCCCTCACAACAAACCAGGTGAGGAGTGAGCTCAAGAGGTCTAAGGTGAGAAAGGCTGCGGGTCCAGATGACATCAACTCAAGGCTCCTCAAATCCTGTGCAGACCAGCTGTGCAGGATAGTGGAGTACATCTACAACCTGAAACAAGGGAGGGTACCACAGCTGTCGAAAACATCCTGCGTGGTTCTTGTGCCAAAGACCCCCGTCCCAAGGACTTCAACAGCTACAGGACGGTGGTGCTGACGTCGCAGCTGATGAAGACCCTGGAGAGGTTGGTCCTTGATCACCTTCAGCCTCTTGTGAGACCATCAATGGACCCGCTGCAGTTTGCCTACCAACCTGGCACCGGGGTGGATGACGCTGTCATCTACCTCATGCAGAGATCTCTCTCTCACCTGGAGAGGGCTGGGTACAGAATCATGTTCTTTGATTTCACTATCCAGCCCCTGCTTCTGCGGACAAGCTACAGCGCTCGGGGTGGATCAACACCTCACCACCTGGAGCCTGGACTACCTCACCAACCGTCCACAGTACGCGAGGACCCGGGAGTGTCAGTCAGACACGATTGTCTGCAGCACGGAGGCCCCCCAGGGAACGGTTCTGGCTCTGTTTCTCTTCACCCTCTACACTGCAGACTTCACCCACAACACAGCAAAATGTCACCTACAGAAGTTCTCTGACGACTCCTCTATCCGCCTCATCTCTGATGGGGACGACAGGGAGTACAGGGAACTGCCAGAAGAACCACCTCCAGCTCAACGCAGGAAAGACCAAGGAACTGGTGGTGCACTTCAGAAGGCGGCAACACTCTCCACCCACACCAGTGAACATCCAGGGAACGGACATTGAGATTGTAAAATCTTACAAGTACCTGGGTACCTGAACAACATACTGGACTGGTCAGATAACTCTATGGCTCTGTACAAGAAAGGACAGAGCCGACTCTATCTGCTGAGGAGACTGAGGTCGTTTAGAGTGCAGGAGGCACTCCTGAGGACCTTTTTCGATTCTGTGGTGGCATCAGCCATCTTTTATGGAGTGGTCTGCTGGGGCAGCGGCATCTTGGCTGCTGACAGGAAGAGACTTAACAGACTGGTAAAGAAGGCCAGCTCTGTCCTGGGGAGCCCTCTGGACACTGTGGAGGTGGTGGAGACAGGAGAATGACAACATGTCCCACCCCCTCCAGGACACTTTGTCAGCATTGAGCAGCTCCATCAGTGACAGGCTGCTTCACCCGCAGTGTCACACTGAGAGATACCACAGGTCCTTCCTTCCTGCAGCGGTCAGACTGTACAACCACCACAGCCCCTGGTAGACCACCACACACTCAATGCGGCTGTAACACCACTGTTTCACTGCTCATGTGCAATACACCCCGTTACTATTTATTACTGTGCAATACTTCATGTGCAATACATCCTTTTTTTTACTATGTATTATTGTTATCACTGGCTGCTAGAGTATTACTCTCACATGTTCACTTACTGTATTATGTTAACTTGCTACTTACTTACCACGGTTGTTGTTTTTTTATTCTATTTTGTACTTATTTTATATTGCCCTTTTATCTGCACTGTCCCTTTGCTTTTGTAGCGCTGTAAATTTCCCCGCTGTGGGACAAATAAAGGTTTTCTGATTCTGAATCAGGTTTGGGTGCTCCTATGAACCTGAGGGCTGTGTTGTCGGGAGCCTA
>CALSCE010006193.1:0-12682 GCA_943593645.1 Bovichtus variegatus
TTTTAGGGAGTTTTTCCTTGTGCGATGTGAGGGTCT
The DNA here is from genome assembly GCA_943593645.1 of Bovichtus variegatus. Classification (NCBI taxonomy): domain Eukaryota; kingdom Metazoa; phylum Chordata; class Actinopteri; order Perciformes; family Bovichtidae; genus Bovichtus; species Bovichtus variegatus. Next base: position 37 of record CALSCE010006193.1, read on the forward strand.
AAGGACAGAGGTTGTCGTACCTTGTACAGGCTGTAAAGCCCACTGAGACAAATGTATAATTTGTGATATTGGGCTATATAAATAAACTTGATTTGATTTGATTTGATTTAACATGCCAATATTTACCCATTCACACACCCCGGGACAACAGCCCTGGGACCGAAACACCAACCCAATCAAACATAACCAAATGATCAACCAACAAAAAGAAAACTGTATCATATATTGTAAGGACACAACTAAAACACAGAGTAAATTAAAATGATTTATGACAAATGAAGAAAAGCCTTGACTATGTACAGTGGAGGGTCTAATGTAGGGGCTAAATGCACAACCACCCAGACCCTCAACTGTCATGGTACTGACACACACACACACACACACACACACACACACACACGCACACACACACACACACACACACACACACACAATAACAAGTCGAGAACAAAACATTGGCAAATTATCACCTTTTAAGTTGTGGTGTTTGTGTCCACCTGATGAATGTTGTCCAATAGTATCTCTCTTTTAGCTTTAGTTAGCTTTTGGTCTCTACCAACAAATAAAAGTTGTGGGCCGGAAAGCTAAACAATGAGCTCAATTTCACTATAAAGCTCCGTAAAATTGAGGGGCGCTGCAGTATCAGCTGATAATTCTCTGAAGGTTTATCACTAACAGAGACACCAAACACATTTCACAACATTTCACAACATTTCCCAAAACAACGACATTTCCCAAAACACAACAGTAAAAGATAAACCACAACAACATTAAGGTGAGACTCAAACCAGAAAAGGTAGGTATGTATGGGACAGAGATTCCTCGTTGCTGATTGGATGCACTGTCAGCCTTTTTTGGATTTCCTGCAGACTGGAGGCCTTGCGGCACATATCACTGCCTCCCACAGTTTGGGATAATCAGATAAAACTTTATTTATCCCGTGTAAAATTGCTGTGCAGCAGTTGCCACACAATGTGGGAAGAGTACAAATACAAAGAGTGCAAACGTATAACTATTACACTTAACATGCAGCATAGAATGAGAGAGAGGAAGCACCAAACACATTATCACATTGATTTCACAATTTTAATTCATACATTGTTCACAAAAATATAGATACCTACTGTGAGAATAATCAATATGTAAACTGTTACAATGTGCCTTATTGTGTCCTTATTAAGATGTGATATGTAAGATGTTATTGAATTAAGTAACTACTAGTGGCCAACCTACTGTGAAATAAGATGCAATATTTGTAAGCGGTGAAGCGGAAGAGTACACCACCTAAAAGGGTGATTGAAGATCTGATTGGAGCAGAGAAGCGCGTGGACACGCCTAAGTGCCAACAAGGGGCCAATAGGACCTGGCCCCAGCCAACCAATGGCAGAAGACTATACCCAAAAGGCGACGGGTATAAAATATGTTGTAAACAAGAGATCGTGGCCGTTCTATGGATCTGTGAGACAGAGTAACTACTTAAATGTGGTCTGTGGAACAGTGAAATGGGGCGGTCCTCAGCTGAGTACTTTTGCAATGCATACCATATCATCATGGAATAAATACAGTTAATATGAAGAGAAGTTTTCTGAAATTGATTTCTATGCGTCTCTATTTCTAAATAAAAGAACACAACACTACGCTGGCCCTGAAGGTCAAAACACAAACATTTCAGAAAACATCCTTTCACAAAACACGACATTTCACAAAACACAACATTTCACATTAACACATTTTTTTCAAAAAAGACAATGACATTTCACAAAACACAACAGCAATAGAGAAAACACAACAATATTAAGGTGACACCGGAAACGGTAGGTACTGTTGTATTAAATTTTGTTTTGCAAGTATTCTATTTTTTACCACCTGTATAATATCTTATAAAGTAATGATAGACAGTCAAAATGTTTAAAAAGCTCAAGGATAGAGAGACCATGTGTTAAAGTAGGTCAAATGTAAAAAATCAGACATGCAAGTTTTTGGCATGATGTGACGCTGGCCAATATGATAAAAATCAGACTTACAGTGCATGGAGGCATGTCGGGTTGCTAGATGATGTGATAAGGGCTTGCGGCACACCAGTGCCTGTTTTAATGAGGACCAGTGTATATGATCATGCCTGTAGTGAGGGGAAAACGTTTTTGGAAGAGGTTAGACCCGGGTCAGAAACTAATTGTGTCGTAAATCACCATGTATAGATCCTTGAACATAAACTTGGGCTGGAATCAAAGAAAGGAATGTCATGGAAAAACCTTACTGTACATGAAAGAAAGGAGGTGGGACCTTCTAAAAACGAGACACCATTATGAACATATGAATTAAACTGTTCGAAGAAATAATTAGGGAAGGGAAATTAAATGTTAGCTCTGCTCCCATCTAGCAAAGGCAGGACAATATTGTGTATAAAAGATGGACTCAAACTGTTGTTATTTAGTGTGTGTTACATGTAACAACCTCGGCTTTTGTTCTGCATGTTATAGAATAAAACTCTATTGCTTCAAACTCTGCTTCTCTCCACTGAAGTTCTTTTCTTGACTTTGTAATATTTTTTAAACTATATTTGACTCCGATAGCTGCTTAAATTTGAACAAAGATACGTGTTGACGAAGAGACCCAGACTCATCCGCTGGCCCTGAGTCAGGTCTTTTCCTGCCCGACATTTATTGGCGAGCCCTAGCCAGGAGAAGACGTCAAGACTCTGAGGACCTCAACTTGGGCGCTCTTCTGTACTCTACACTCCAGGCCTGCTAAAAAATCAGGTAAGCAGAGCCGTTTTCAAGTGTATGAGTGCAGGAGTCCGCCCAGGTGAAGCTAAAACCGGAGTTTCGCTCCTCTAAAGAACCTAGTTGTTAAATGAAAAAAAGAAAGCTAAAAAGTAAACATTTGTGTAAAAGTGAAATGTAATAAAACTGTACACCTTCACTAAAATAATAACACTGGGTCAGAGCAGAATTTGATGCACATTTATGTTTAAATGTTTGTCTGAATTTTTAATTTTCTAAAAAAACACCATGGTGCGGAAAGTATGAATGCAATAGAGAGAACGGATGCACAAATTGATAATTGTATATTTAATATCTGCATTGCTTGCTGGTTTATTGTATGTGGGCATTTTTGGGTGGATTAGTTTGGACAGCTGTACGTGCCTCCCGGCAAGACAAGCCATAAATACACTAAGGTTGTATTTATTACTTTCGTACAAAGCAGCTGTACCAGACAAGTGAATGTGAAGGAGGTTGGCCTGCGCACGGATGCAGAGCGGAGACAGACAGAGTGTCAGAGTTGTGGTGTGTTGTGTGAAAGTTTGTGGATATTGTCAAGAATGAGGAGATACAGACCGGTTGCATATAAGTTGTATTAAAGCCGAGGAAAAAGTACTGTGGCTACCGCCTGGAATACAATAACTTAAGTATTGTGTTAAAGGGTCTGAATAGGCAGGAAATAACCTTAATCAGCCAATTATGGATACCGATGTTTGTTACATTAACAATTCAGCTGGGTGCTGAGGGATTCATGTGAAGGGCGGGACTGAACGGGCAAGGTGGACTGAAAGATGAATTGCTAGGAGCTCGTAAGAGATGGCAAACTGGTTAAGGAGTAATAGTACTGTACAGTAACTAGTACTGTAAAGTTTAAAGTAGCTCCCCTGGTGTCCTGGGTTGTGGATTATTTGACTGGTAGGCCACAGTATGTTAGACTGCAGCGTTGTGTGTCTGACACTGTGGTGAGCAACACGGGTGCCCCACAGGGAACGGTTCTGTCGCCATTTCTGTTCACTCTGTACACCTCAGACTTCAAATACATCACAGACTCCTGTCACCTGCAGAAGTTCTCCGCGATTGTTGGCTGCATCAGCGAAGGAAGGGACACCGAGTACAGGGGCGTCGTGGATACCTAAACCACCTACAGCTTAACGCCAGCAAGACTAAGGAGCTGGTGGTGGACTTCAGCAGGAGGAAAACACCCCCGACACCGATTTCCATCAAGGGGGTGGCTGTGGACACTGTACAGGACTACAAATACCTGGGAGTTCACCTGGACAATAAACTGGACTGGGCCAAGAACATGGCTGTGTACAAGAAAGGCCAGAGCCGACTCTACTTCCTGCGGAGGCTCCAGTCTTTCAATGTCTGCAGTATCATGCTGCGGATGTTCTACCAGTCTGTGGTAGACAGTGCCATCTTCTTTGCGGTCGTGTGCTGGGGCAGCAGGTTGAGGACAGTCGACACCAACAGAATCAACAAGATCATCAGGAAGGCGGGTTCTGTACTGGGGGTGGAGCTTGATTCGTGGTGGTGTCAGAGAGGAGGATGCTGTGCAAGCTGTGGAGCATCCTGGACATTGATTCTCACCCTCTCCACCATGTGCTGTCCTCATACAGGAGCACCTTCAGCAACAGACTGATACCACCAAGATGCACCACAGAGCGCCACCACAGGAAGTCCTTTCTCCCTGTGGCGATAAGACTTTACAATACATCCACCTCAGTTCGTGAGATGGACAGAGGAGACACAGTGACCTGAGGTCCTCTCTCTCTTCTTCTCCTCTCTTCATCATCATCTTCATTCTTTATATTTAGCTTCATATGTAGCTTCCTCCCCTCTTTGTACGTAGTTTGGTTTGGTAATTCTTATTTTTTTTATGTTGTTTTTTTGCGAAATACTGCACCTTACCTCATCTTGTTGAATCTTGCACCTTAATATTGCACCTTACCCCATCTCATCTTATTTTAAAATGTTTCTACATATATATATTGTGTAAAACATTTTGCACTATTTGTAAATGTTTGCATGTCTCCTACCTGTGTATTGCAACTGTTGCACAACAATTTCCCTCGGGATAAATAAAGTTCTATCTTATCTTATCTTATAAGAGTGCCAGCTCATATAAATTGCTAAGACGGCGATTACTATTGCTACGGAGCCCATAGGGATGGCAACATCTAGACCAACTCTCTGTTTAAAGAGTCCGAGGCCCTCAACCTATTAATTGTGACCTTAATGGATCCTAAGGGCTGTTTAAGCTGGCGGTGAGGACACTTAGCCTAGTATCAGGTCCTGCCCCGTTCGTTAGATGTTTTGTGTTGTGTTTGTACTTCCTGTTTTATTTTGTTAACTGCATGTTCCCTCTCGTGTCTGTTGGTTCTACTTCCGGTCCCCAGCTGTCTCCACTCTGTTCGTTAGTGTCTCCACCTGTGTCTCGTTATCCCCTCCCACTTCCTGGTGTATATAGTCTGTGTGTTGTTTGTCCCTGGTTGCCAGTACGTCTTTGTTCATTCATGTCGAGAGTTCCAGCGTTGTTCCAGTTGACCGAGTTCCTCGAGTTCCTGATTCCCCGGTTTCCTCGGTTTCCTCGATCCTGTTTCCGTGACCTGACTCAGTCTTCGCCTGATCCCTACCTGTTTTGCCACTACGCTGAGGACCTACCTGTTTCTGTGACCCGACTCTGCCCTTGGACTTTCCCTGCAAGTTCTGTATGTCCTGCTGTGTACCAGTGTATCTACTTTACCCAGTAAAGTATATTGTCATCATCATCGTTCTGTCTCTGAGTCGTGCTATTGAGTCTCTCTCTCCGTGTGTACTGGTTGTACCGTTACACCTAGTTTCTACTACCGATATCCAGACGTCTATCCTGTTTCATCCGATACTACTGCTGATTGAATAGCCCTGAAATCAGATAATATCGGCCGCGCCTGCCAACGGCAGCTCTCCTCTCTGATCTGTGCTCTAGGTAAACACAAGGTACATTTAGTGTCCAGGTATATTACTTTATTTGGCTAGAGAGAACCTTTTAGGATACCGTTGGTGATATTAGATGCACCAAACCTTATAAAACCTTCATAAGTCTCAATGTCTGCAATTTGTACTTTTAAATGTAGAAGATACATTTTTATTTAAGAAATTACCATGGGCAAGGTGTACAGCTTCAATGGATTATACAAAACATTCTTATAATAAAATGCTCCCACTGTATCTACCTTTTAGTAAGTATGGGTGAAGGAGAGCGAGAGGTCAGACTACTGCCTTGTGGTCGTCCTATCCTGGCGGACGATGGTCCTTTAGGGACCCAAGACTTTGTCCATAGTCTGAGTTCTGTCGGTTCCAATCTTCCATTAGCAGAGTGAGCATAGAAAACTCAAGTTCAAAAGACTTATCTAAAGTTGGCTGGCTGCTGGTAAATCCTTCTCTGTGCTCCGCTGTGTAGATCATGCAACTTGGATATTCTTCTGAGTCCTCTTTGCTGATGGTGGTCTCTGATCTCCACAGAAGTGAAGGAAGAACCCGTTTCTCTTTGTTCAGGGCTTTTTAACCACACACTCTGTGCTGCTCTGGCAGCTCCTCCTTTTCTTCTCCAACACACACACACTCCTCTCGTTGACCTTGAGTCTCTGTCCTCCTCTGCATCTGACCGTTAGACACAAGTACATTCTCCCTTCCTTGGTTATAGCTTCCTTCTAAATGTGAATTTATACTGGTGTATATAAGTCAATCATGCCATTGCTATTGCAACTGTTGATTGTTAACATGTTAATAATATCCATATCCATCATACTAAATCATGAAATAGCATTGATTATAAATGGTTCTCTCTTGATTGCTAAACAGGTCATATAAACGTTTCATAAATCCCACATTATGCTGCACATAGCTTGTTTATATATGACTGAGTCTCTCAGTAGTGATCAGGGCAGAGAGGCTGATTCTCAACCTACTTGACATGATGTATTCAAAAATAGTGTGAGTGTATGTGTTGTATCTGAATAGTGTAGAGGACAGTGTCTCCTCTCATCACGCGAAAGGCCAGTGTTTGACTCCCAGACATGGGAGATATAACATGTTGAAAAAACTGCAGAATGATAGGAAAAAGCCCCAGAGATCTTAATGTAACTACATAAAATTAGGGAAAGTTTTTCAAATAGCATATTTGGAGAAATCAATAGAACTATAAAATAACTATGCAAAAGAAGTTTCTAGAAGTTATAAAAAGTTAGTCTCCATAAAACTGAAGAAACTTATAATGAATTATAAAAAAGAGAATAAGTCTAAAAATACAAAAATCAACCCTTAAGAAAAAGTATATTGGCTAAGTAACATACAAAATAAGAAATCAGCCAAATTATAAAGACCCCTTGTATAAAACATAATAAAAGCTCTAAATATACAACAAGGATATAGAAGTAACGAAACCAACAATAAATAACATTTTAATGGATGAAGTGAGTAGTAGTGAAGATGAAATATTTAGTTTAGAGCATTATGAGAATGATGGACCAATAGAAACAGGGAATAAGAACACACTTTTGGTTGGAGTGAACCTGTATTGATGAGGAAGGTGTAGAGCAACAGCAGGACAAACAGCTAATTGAACTAAAATTGTGGCAAATCACTAAAATCGTCAATCTAAAGTACATTCAGGAGGAATTCCCCGACGTCCCGTTGAAAGAGGCAATTTGCAGATGGTGGAGCGTATCTAATCTCGCTCTACTTCTCGAGCAATTGTGTGAACGCCCTGACGCCCAGGTGAACATGTATTTAAATCAACTGCTTGGACTCCCTGAGGGACACGGTATTCTTGGAAGAAATCAAATAACGGAGCGTCCACGGCTGTCTATCACTGTCGTCCCCAGAAGAGTCAAGTGGAAGACTCCACTGAGCAACATAACAGACAAGCTAGAATTTGATTACACACAAAGAAGAAAATATAAACTAGGCATTACTGCATTACAAAATATTAGTGTTAATGAGAACCAGAGAATCAGATCAACTGCCAGAGATCCCAAGATCCACAGAAACTCGTCTGCACGTCACTTGACGGTTTCTCCTATGTTGGTTGAGTTTGAGGGCAGTGTAACTGCGTACATCACTAGGACGCTCGTTGCTCAAACTGAGGCACCCCGACACCCTCTGTGATTCTTTCCATCTATGTAGTGTCGCCGTGAGGTGTTTCTGGATCTAGTACTTTCTGACTGGCGTGGATCCACGTGGCTCTCTCTGCAACGCTCACAGTCGTGTGAGTTGTGAGGAGGATCTGGAATGGTTCTAACCATCTCTTGGAGCGCCAACTCTTTCGTCTGAAGTCCTTCACGACGATGTAGTCACCAGGCTGTAGCTTGTGCAGCTGTTCTGTAGCTGGATGAGGAAGTGCTGCTTCAACCTGTTTTCTGATTGAGGAGAGGTTGGATGACAAGTTAGCACAGTAAGTTAGCATATATGTTCACAGAGAGCTGTCGAAAGAGGATGAGTGATAGGAGGTCTCACACCAATGTGAGGAGGGACTGCAAACAGGACTTCAAAGGGTGAAAGATTTGTTTTTGTTCTTTTCCTCATTCTCATGTACATCAACACAATAGGCAGTGCTTTGGTCCATGGGAGACCTGTTTCCTCACAACATTTGGCCAGTTTGGTTTTGAGTTTTCCGTTCTCTCTTTCAACTGCGCCCCCACTGGCAGGATGATAAGCACAGTTTTGTTTTGAGGTCTATCCCTATGTAAGCATTGATTTGTATGATGGCTTCGTTGACAAAATGTGAGCCATTGTCACTGGAAATTCTGCTCGGGATACCCCATCTAGGAAGTATTTCAGTTAGAAGAGCCTTTGCCAATACACTGGCAGTTTGTTTTGACGCTGAAAATACCTCTACCCACTTAGCCCATCAGGAGGCAAATCTCATTGCCTCGTGATGGTGGACATGTGGTCTGAGTTCAATAAAATTCATCATTACATGTTCAAACAGCCGTGTTGGTGGTGTGTGCTGCTTGACTTGTAACAGCTACTGGTCTGCCTACATTATGTGTTGCACATATGATGCAAGTTTGACAATATTTTTGAGCATAGGCCTGAAAATCCCTTGGGAAATCAAGAATTTGTGATTGCACTAAGCATTCCCTCTTTTGACACATGATCAACTCCATGTGTCAATTTAGCACAATGTCTAAAGAAATGTTTAGGCAGACAAGGTTTGTTGTCAGGACCAATCCAAACACCCTCATGGAATTTACATCCACGGGTGGTCCACATAAGTTTTTCCTCTGCTGTAGCAGTGGACTGGAGTGCTGAGAGAGAGGAAGGAACACTTGTTACAGACTTATCTGTTGCCAATTTGCAGGTCTTCGTGAGTGCAATAAGCTCTGCTGCCTGTGCTGAGAGGTGATGAGAAAGAGGTCCTGCTGTAAGCACAGCAGTATCATCGTCTGGAAGAGACAAAAGAGATGCCGGGTTGAGAACAGTACATCTTTTAACCATGACATTTGGCAAGTCAAGAAGAATGGTTTGGTCGGGTCTGGAAGACCAAGAGTAGGGGACTGTTGAAGGGCCATTTTGAGATCAACGAAAACTTGGTCAGCTTGAGGTGTCCACTCCACAGGGTTGTGAGAAGACAAGTTTTTTCCGTAAATCAGATCACCTAATGGAGCTTCAAGAATGGCATAGTTAGCTATGAAGGTTCTGCAGTATGAACATGTCTCCATAAAAGACATACGTTGTTTCTTGGTGTTGGGCCTGGGCAGATCAACAACAGCTTTAATGTGGTTTTGAGATGAAGATTTACCTTCTCCTGAGATGTCATGTCCTAAGAAAGTAACAGCTGTGTTCACAAATTGTAATTTGGAAAGGCTGACCTTATGACCTTTTGCTACTAAATGCTTAAGCAACAGCAAAGTATTAGCTTCACATTGTTCTTGTGTTGGTGAGGCTATGAGCAAATCATCCACATATTGCACTCGTGCTGTGCCCTTGGTCAAACCAAAAGTTCTAAACTAGCCTGCAGTGCCTGGTTGTAGAGTAAAGGAGACTCACAGTAATCCTGACAGTCTAATGAATGTATATGGTTTGCCATTGAAATTAAAGGAAAACCAGAATTGGCTGTCTGGGTGAACTGGCACACTGCAAAATGCATTTGACAGATTCACCACAGAAAACCATCCTGCATCTTGTGACATAAGAGTGTAAGGGTTTGGTACCACAGGTGCACGTGGGACAACAGCGTCATTTACAGCTTTTAAGTCCTGCACAGAACGCCACTCAGCAGGTTGACCCCTGTCCCTTATCTTCTTTACAGGGAAGTTGGGTGTGCGTACAGGTGAATCTTGACAGGGAACAATTATTCCTGCCTGTAAAAGAGAATCAAAAACAGGTTTAATGCCGTCCACAGCCTCTTGTTTCAGAGGATATTGTCGCTTACATGGTCGGGAAATGTGACTTAGGTGTGATCACCACAGGATCACAGTTTCTTATTAGGCCAACATCATACTTCCCCCTCCGCCCACAGCATCTGAGGCAGAGACTGCAATGCTAGGGAGACAGAGCATGGATCAGAGAGGAGTGTTGGTGATTTGTATCCCATCTGACATATACACAGACTTTAGTACTGCTAAACACTTTTTATACAAACATTTAAACACCCCAGTGCTTGGAGACCACATAACTTGTTGCTCTGATGACACCATTGACCAATCAGTCAAGTTCATGCATCTTTTCATAAAGGTACCTAAACCTCTCCACTTTTCCTCCTTTGGTTTAGCCAAAGAGATATGAGAACAGAATCCCCATTTGGAAAAAAATCCTCTTCTCTGGAGATAACAACACTGAAATAGCCATTTCAATTGTCCATATCTGTCTGCATATCCGTATTTAACACAGTAAAAAAACACAATTTCAAAGTCAGTCAGAGTCATATGTCACATCAGCAGTACAGTGTAGTTGGTCTGCTCGCATAAAGTCTGAAAGATGATGAACAGTTTCACTACAATCTTTTCTTTTATGTCACCTAACATTCTCCACTGGTACACATGTAAAGATTTAGTAAAATCAATATTGCCCGAACCGATTGTTAATTCTGTAGATTGTTTTCCCAGCTGTAACATTAAATCGAGTCCCAGCACATTTATAGGACAAAAGGTGATAAGAGAAAACTATGTTTAGTTTTAACAATCCTCTTCATATGTGTGTGTACACACTAGGGGTGTGGTCAATTTTCTTTCATAATAAGGCCTGAAGCTCCTACAGAATACACAAAGTTTCCGCTCATTTTTCCTCTTGGTTCTTAAAATGTTTCCCTTGTATAACGGAATGTGTTGCTCCCTAATCAACCAAAAAAGTAAGTGCCTTTCCACAAACTACAAGTATTGTTTCTGGCATTGCTTTGTATGGTTTTGTTTCAAATTTAGCATACATATGTGCCATTTGCGCATATTTTGCGTTTTCATTTTCTTTTCAATTACCTCAATAGCTTGTTTAATCAAAGCATGTTTTTCATCAGTTATGTTCTGTAATGTAGGTGTGGTTAGTAGTGCCAGCTTTTCTTTGCATGTGTTTGTGTGTGTTTGTGTTTCACTTCCTTTTTGCTGCATCTCATCTGTCTCTGCAGCTGGGTGTCTCCCTCTCTCTCTGCATGCCTCCTCTTTCTTCTGGTGTGAATTTGCATTACCGGTGTTTGCCATGGGGCAATCTCAAGCCCAGTGTCCCTTTTGACGGCAGATGTAGCACTCGTTGGGGTCAATGAGTGGTCCTGGAGGTCGTCTCTGGCCAAACCCCTCGTCTTCCTCTGCCTCGGTGCTGGGCGTTGTTGAAATGGCTGGGCCCAGATCTGAAACCCATTTGTTGTTCCAGTTGCTGCTGTTGTTGTTCTTGAACAGCTGTAACAGCTTGTAACATGGTGACTTGAGCCATGTGAAGTTGTTGTTCATTTCTTTTATCAGTCTTTGACTTTGTGGCATTAAGTTGAGTTTCAGCATAGATGGCATGACACCCATCAGGCCTGTGTCATGTTCTTGCTTCTCCTCCTGTGCATGAGATGGGCCAGCCATGACGGTGTGCTCTCTCTAGGAGGTGGGACTTCAATCACTTAAGTGGTAACTGGAGCCATTTGTGCTCTTGCTGCTGCTGAAGCCACTCCTCTGGCTGCTGCTGCTACTGCTGCTCATATGCTGCTGGTGGAGGACATGCATCGAGATCAGGATCCACCTGATGCAGAGAGGGATAGAGAGAAAGAGAAGACTTTTCCGCAGTTATGTTCCTTTCAACACCTTCAGTTTTCACCTTTTTTTTTTTCTTTTCTCTTAATTCCCAAAAAAGTTTTTTCCCTACTTGTGAGAGTTGTGTCAAACTCAGTGAACCTCTTTCTGAAAAACCATAGTCTTGTTTATTTTTTAATGTTTACAACTTTCTGCAGCGTACCTGGATCTCATGAAAAACTCAATTGAGCGTCGACCTCTCTGGTCGGTCCTTTACTTCCCTTTTCCCCATTGTACAAAGTAAGTCTAATCACAGTTGTCACTATGAGTCCGAGATTTCGTTCCTCGACAAATCACAATAAAAACGCTATTAAACACGCTGGTTTAATCTTCGGTCAAAGGACTTCAATATTTAACGTACTTATCAGTCTCTGCTGTAATAAGTATGTAATTCACTCCGTCAAACATCCATCCCTCTTTTCCAGGTAAAATTGTTTATTAAACTATATTTTAAGCTTAGGTCAAAGGATTTCAACATTTGACGTACTTAATTCTAAATCAAAATCAAATCAAGTTTATTTATATAGCCCAATATCACAAATTATACATTTGTCTCAGTGGGCTTTACAGCCTGTACAAAGTACGACACCCTCTGTCCTTAGACCCTCACATCGCACAAGGAAAAACTCCCTAAAA
>CALSCE010006227.1:0-11580 GCA_943593645.1 Bovichtus variegatus
TATATATATATATGTATGTATATATGTATATATATATATGTATGTATATATGTATATATATATATGTATGTATATATGTATATATATATGTATGTATATATGTATATATATATATGTATGTATATATATATATATATGTATATATGTATATCCTTCCTCTTACAAATCAATGGTTGAATTTATTAGCAACAAAATGCACCGTTGCTCAATTCAGTACCCTTGTATGACCAGTAGTTTATGGTGGCAAATGTTAGCTAATGTTAACAATTTTTAGATACATACTTCTGTGAAACTAACATTATTTAGCTATTTTACTGACTTTATGATTGTTCTCTTTTTGTGCTACTGTCTCATTATGATTTACTATTTATGACCATCCTGCTATTTTAAGTTGTTTTGCCCTGGAGAAAAAGTTACAAACTCTCGCAAGTGGTATATTTTTTGCTAAAAGTGTGAAGAGCTGATTGCTGTTGTATTTAGGCATTGCATTTCCCACAGATCAAACAATGAAAGCAACACTGTAACTCCTCTCAGTGGTCCTGTTGATTAAGCTTGAGTGTGTCTTATGTTGCTCAGCCATGGTGGCATCACTTCATTTGTATCAAGAACATTTTCCCAGTAAATTGATTTATATTTATTTGCCATTTGTATTTCTTTTTTGTCTAGTGTCAGCGTTGCACATTCAATTGACTTTGAAATTGAATCTCAGATTGATCTCGGAATCAACCCCAAACTTTGTAAGTACTTTATTTTGTATGTGTATACAGGGATTGAGGCTTGATTGAAACTCTGCAGTTTCTATCAATTAAAACATTGCTTGAATTGGACCAGTACACACTAGTACCGTTACGTCTGATTTTTGCTAACATTAGTTTCTATACTTATGAGTTCATACCATTATCTCTTGGTGAACACAGGTGCATCTCTGGCAAAACACTGAACAAAGCCAAAAGGTAAACAGCAGCAAAATTGTTGCATTGAAATGGATTCTAATTTTTTTTTAAAGTCAGCAAACAGCCATAATCCAAGATTTTTTCATATATGGTTTTTAATCCAAAATACTTTCTCAAATTACTTTTTCCGAATGCTTGGTGCTGAAGAATCATGATATATATATATATATATATATATATATATATATATAAATAGTATACTGGAACCTTTTTGTTCCAATTCAAGCACTGCATAATATAGACAACTACCAACTAACTACCTTTAATATCACTTTATGTCCTCACATCTGTTCTTTTTCTGACTGTGTCCTCTGTCAGACTGCAGAGAAGGAAAGGTAGCAGCAGACACATCAGACTGTTATCTTAATTTTCACAAGCTCCGTCTGCATCTGCAAGGCGACAAAGAGTGAGTCACAGAACTGAACCCTGATGGGCTGTTAACAGCAGTACAGAAGGAGCTTTGCATAACCAGTGACTGTGCTGTGTGTCTTCTGTTGTTGATCAGACCAAACTGGCTGAAGAAGCTCTTCACTGACTTCATCACCTTCACTGTCAAACTGGCCGTAAAGGGACAGGTGAGGGCGAGTGAAACAGAACTCAAATTTAATGAATCACTTCTTATAGTCAGAATAAAGGTAATACTGCAGAAATTATTAATCTGTTCTCAAATGCAGATTTGTGAGGAGATCAACAATGTTGCAAACATACTGGCTGACTTCATACAAGACACGGCAGGTGAGTGTGTGTGTGTGTGTTGTGTGTGTGTGTGTGTGTGTGTGTGTGTGCAGGAGTGTGTGCGAGTTTATGTGTGTGTGTGTGCTTACAGAGCAGTTCCTCAGTGATGGAGACATCAGTGTGGACATTGGTGTAACTGCTGCTCCTGTCATCGCTGCTAACTACATAGAATCATACCACAAGGTAAATAATACCTGTTTATACTGTCAAATACACAACCATATCTTTTGTAATTATGTGCATCGTTAAAAGAGTTTCCTCAAACGTCAGACATGATGGGCTACTTTTAAACTCATTGGTTAAGGAAAAACTAAGGGCGATATTAGAAAGAGAAATTGTCAACTTTGTCAAACATTGATTATAAAGGAGATGGGGTCTCCAAGTAATCAGGTGGTTAGAGTTGGCTCAAGGTTTGGATATGTGTCCCGATTAAAGAACACGGACACAGACTTTCCCAGTTGTGTTGATTTATTTAGGCTGTGGTCTGTAGCAATGATGAACAAAGGGAATTATACTAACATTAGAAAAACAATTACAATGCAATTAGTTTAACGAATCCCCTGAAAGCATTAACGCTCAGCAATAAACAAATGTAGTATAGATGAATGCCGAAAATGGGAAAGGAAAAAACAGCGTCATATTCCAGCTCTTAGTCAGCCTCCAGCCCATGCTGATCATTTATACAGTTCTTTCTGTCATACTTAGTAGCAGTAGTGCTCAGAGTTTAACAGTTCACATTGAATTGTTCATGTTGATAAGAATCTTTTTGTTTTGGGTATAAAATCTCATACTGGTGTCTCTCTGTTCAGCCCCGACTTGTCTTTTCTTTTTTTATAAATCTTCCAGGGGCTGACCTACTACAACAAGGCTTCCTCTGTCATCAATGACTCTGTTTTCCACCCCAGTCAGCTGACTAAAAACAGGATGCTCTACTTTTGGGTCTCAGGTCAGCAGTTGGCATTACATTGCCTTTTGAAATTTGGAAGAGCATGTACATTAGAAAGGAAAGGTACATTAAAGGAAGTATTTTCTGATGTGACACGTCCCAATGCTCTTGATGATTTTTGGACTTAGGTTCTAGGTGTGATGTTAATAACGATGGAAATCTGATACATGTTGATCATAAATTCTTCTAGACTTGAAACAGCTGCATCAAAATAATCTCTTGCCATTTAGATTTTGATAAAGTATCTGTGCAGCCAAGTCTGGTTCCAACGTTCAGTGCAAGTGCAAGTGCAGGAAGAATTGTGTCCTTTATGTAGCAATGTGGAGGTAAGGGTGGAGGTCAGGGTGCTGGTTGGTCGTGTAGTGAGTTATACACGACCATCGTGTATAACCACACTTAGCATCCTGAGAAAGACCTGCAATTCACTTTTTCCTTTTTATTAAGCGTAACCTCAATGTTTCCTGAACTACCTTTTTAGTTGCCTAACCTTAAACGTATTTTCTTTTTCTTTGTTACCATTTCAAGAGTCTTCCCTCAAAGTTACTGTCTTTGTTTAGATATAAACTTTTAGTTTGGTTAAATTATGTAGAAACTGGATTTTCAACAAAATATATCTTTATATACAGTGACATATGAACTTATTTGTCCACCATGTTTTTCAGGGCATCGGTCAAATGCCAAATTGTCTATGAATTTGTTAAAGCATAACCTCCAGGAAACCTAAATTATACATTCAGTATAAATGTCTAACTTCATGCTTCTCCAGTATGGTAGCTAATGGGAAGCAGTCACTAGCAGCAGGGTAGGTCAGTGTCAGTTATCAAGATTGTCTTCTTTCTTTGTGATTTAGACGTCGTACAGCTGTAAGCTATAACTTGTGTTTTAACCCCAGACCAGGTTTTTAACCCCATGTTTACTGCTGCCCACCAAGAAGGCCGTTTCCAACTCAACATCTCTGGAGCAGAGCTCACTGTAAGTACATCACTATAAATATGACCTGTAAAACATCCAGACAGGGTGCGTTCAACATAACACATGGATGTGGTATGTTGTTGATAAAATTGGCTTTGATTATTGGAACCTGACAAATACAAATATAAAATATGCTATGTGCCTCTACATTTTTCTGAACTAGAACATCTGGTCACAGATGGTTAAACTTAAAATGTTGCTGTTAAATCTCTTGTTGGGTCTTACAAATGTGATTTCAGGAACTTTTCAAGACCAATCTCTCCAGTGCCATGCCTGAATTTATAAGAAAGGTAATATGGAAAACCTCTTCATCACTGCACACTCCAAATACAAAGATATACACCTTTGTCAGGTGAGGCATATTATTTAGCATTTGTGTGTGTTCAGTGTCTGCTGGAATCAGGTTCTCCACAGCTAAGAGTGTGGAGTTCATCAGTTCCCTACCTAAACACCTCCACCTTGGGTACGACTGTCTGGGGGAAGGCCTCCGGGCAGCTGCACTGTGGGAGTCAAGGCACACTCTTCTTTCAAACGGTATTTTGTGACAGGACATTTTCAGACATCTGGTTAAAGAAAACTGAAATTTTGATCGAAGTGTTAACCTTTTAGATAATCAGTTGTAATTGTTAGCTAAAATAATTGATAAATGGTTGAAATAATTAGATTAAAGCATGGATAAGCGCTGGTTAAAATAGTTATCTAAGAGTAATGGATGAATAGTTGTGAGGCTATGAGTAATGGATCAACTGTAGAGATAGTTAAAAGTAATGGATTTAAATAATAAGCAAAAATTACAAAATAAAAATACAAATAATTTGCTAAAATTAATGGATAAATGGTTGAAAGGTCGAGCGTCTACCGAACTAAACATCGACAATTCAGTAGTATGAAAAATTACTGAAACAAGACCACTTATAAGTCAACTGAAATGAACACATTTGGAACATGACAGTTGGTGTTGATGACGGCTTACTTAATCTTATCTGACAGGGATTTGGGGGAACATCATGCAGAAAAGTTGGGAACCACTGCTCTTCATGATGATATTCAATGTGCCATCTTGTCCATTATGATTTTCTAAGTCTCCCTCTGTGAAAGAGCCTTTTTCAGAGTTTTGTTATGTCTGATGCTCATATGTGAATATGCATTTGATACAGCCAAACAGGCAACATCTGCTGTTGCATTTGTATGGAATGATAAAATGCAAGACCATGACGAAACTGAGTCAGAATATAAGTGGTCGCAATTATACTAATTCTGCAATTATCTAATGCTTTTAAATTCTGAGGCAGCTTGACATGCACATCCCATATTAAATACTAATGCAATACGTCTCTGATGCGAGTGAAGCTATGCGAGGCCTTGTTGTGGCGGTCACACAACATTTAGAAAAGTATAGGTACATCTTGGCACGCTAGTTCTGCATTGAAAGAGTGACGCTGTGTTGAATTGCCTTCTTCTAGCGTAACTTCACTAGCTGTACCTCATGATCACAAGGTTAAGGCGGTGACTCACGCCAGAGGCTTTGTTAAAAAGTGAAATATGACCACATGTGACTAAATAGTCTATGTCTTACCGTCAAAGCCATGTGATGTGATGATTTCAAGTGTGTTTAAGTAATGTTTCTTTGTTTTTGATGTCTAGGATGTGGCTATTGACATCACAGTTTCCTATGCTGACAAGAAACTCTTCCTGCAGGGTAAACCGTCAGAGTAAGACCTTTCTTGTTGATTTTTACAAGACTTACGGAGATTTGAAGTTGAGTTGAGTTCAGACTGCATATTCTTTTTTTAAAGTTCATCTGAAATTAAATTCTGCATACATACCCGAAAGAGATTAAGTCATCATTTTAGCGTGTGATGGTGATCCTCCTTCATCTCTAGGGTCTTTGTAGCTGAGCTGTCCTTACAAAATCAACCGGTAAGATAGTTTTTTCATTTGATCTCAATGACACATTTTCTTGTTGTGGAATAGTATATACTATAGTTAAACTATACTAGTGTACTAGTGTAAAGCTGCACTAGGCTATTTTCACGATGGACCAAAATGGCACAGTAAATGATTTGAGAAATATGACATAAAAGTGATAGATTCAAATGCAGATAAATTTGTCGCATTCGCAGGCCCTGCCCCCCCAAACAAGTTATTGTGCCCCCTATCCATCCACAGGCGAACACTCGCCGCCTGACTCATCATGGATTCCATCGGGTGCACCTTCGACTTGTACTGGCTGCGACTGATCACAGCCACTGTAGACATTGCTTGTGATTCGACCAGCGCGTTTCAGAAGCAGCTCTCTGCTCTGCTTAGCTTAAATACGCGCCTTGTCTATTTTTTGACAGAGCCACGTGTTTCTCCCCTTGGCTGTTGCACCCAAAATCAGCTCATTCTATCCCCCCATGTGTAGGCCTAGTCTTCCAAGTTACAAAAGGACATGGAGGAAAATATTTTAGATGAGCAATCAAAAAGACCTACTCTCTCAAAACAGTTTAACATTGTCCTGAAACAATTTGCTTATCATGTTTCCCACCAGCATCAACATCAGTAAGACATCCTGCCCAAATGTTTTTTTTTTTTTTAATGCGCTATTTCCAAAAATTTTAGAGCTGCAGAAAATTAACCTAGACCATGACACATTTAATCAGTATATATATACTGTATGTCTATTATGTGTAATCCTACAGTAATATATAAAAAAAAGTAAAAATGATGCATACCATAGTATATAATTATTCTTCTGATTTTAATTTCAATTATTTTTGTCCATGTTGCCTGTTAAAATGATGCTTGATATTTATTTGGACTTGTTCAAAAGAACAACTTTTCCCTCTTTTTCCAGCTGCTAGATCAGAAACAACTGGAGTTCATAAGAGAAGCTGTGGAGAAAATAGGCATTCCCAAGGTCCTCTCTGGTAAGGCCAGAGACATAAAGATAATAAAGTGAAACCTTGATTCTACCTCAACCCATTGACCCCACCATTATAAAGTATTCTCCTTGAATGTCTTACATAAAATAACTGTCAATGTAGCATTTTAAAAATAAAGATGTTACTTTAAGTACTTATTAAACGAGACAATTACTAAGAGGATTGGCAAATGCACAATAATTACTGTAACGTATTTTTAAATGAGCTATCTGCTTGATTCCTCTAAACATCCTCTAAACATTTACAACCATAAATGGCATCTTCTCCTCAAATTTATTAATTTTCAACTGTTGACCTTTGCAAATTTGGTAGTAAAATTGTGGCTATTGTTTTTGCTATAGCAGTAGTAGTTGTGATAACATTTACATGACCAGTCATGATCAACAGCATTGCTAACTGAAAACACCTTAAACTTGGAGTATCAATTTATAGCAGGGTCAAAATGTAGCTTCAGAAAATGAAAGCGGAAGCTGTAATGGCTACATGTTGCATTATGTTTCGTTTAATTCCAATGGTGGTAAAGAGGTAAAGTAGTGTGTCATGTAATGTGGTCCTCTGAAATGCTTTGGTGTCGTGTGTTCCAGCTCTTGAGATTGAGCTAACCAGGCTGTTGGACAAACAGGGAACTAACTTATTTGACATCTTTAACCCAGAGGTGCTTCCTCGGGAAGTGAGTGTTCTCTTTACTTTTTTTCAACTCGTCATGTGCCCTTATTTTTGTTGTAGTTCTTAGTCACATTGCTTCTCTCTTTCCCTTTCTGTGCTGCAGGGCTTTGTGGTGATTCAGATGGATTTTGGTTTCCCTCATCACCTCCTGGTTGAGTTTCTTAGGAAGACACTACAGTAGCTGGGCCAACCTTTAGCAATCTGGGACGGATTTGTGACTTGCCTAAAATGTTTCTCTTATAAAAAAAAAAATTACCTTTCACAGTGTGTAAGCCATACAGAACATACTTATCTTGCATTGTAGTAGCATATTTTGATTTTGACCATTTTGTTTAGATAAAACAACTTGCTCAGCTCTAAATTCTAGATAACTAAGGTTATAAGAAGCTTGTCACGTATATATTTTTCACACCAAATTTGGAAAAGGATATGCTGGTGTTTACATTCATTTTAATTTTGTAAATGTAAAACAGTTAGATCGAGGGTTTTTTCATCATGCCCAGTGGTGTTGGTCAAAATAAAACAATGACAAAGAGTTTAGTCTGATTCCCTGATTACAGTTTTATTTTTTCAGGATTTAGGAAAAGACAACCGCGGTGCTAAGAGAATCCAACTGTACTTACACTTGGCTACGTAATTATGATGCGACAGAAGACATTATTGACATGGGTCTGCCGTGGTGAAACTACAATTTTTAGATTGATTACTAAAAGCGCATCTAGATACTTTGCACCGTGTGTTCTTATTGTGTTGTTTTCACATTGCGAATGGTTGCTCGCACTCACGCTCCTGTCCGCTCCTATTAAATCGACATGAATCCCAATTTGTAGGATTGTATGAAAGTAATTGAATAAATAACACGTTATGCAATATATACATGACTTGTTAGGCCTACAACGCTACTACAGTACATATCACCATTCAAACATACTGAATTTAAAAAAAATTGCTTAAACACCACAGAACTCGGTAAACACCTTGAAGTGTTGATTATTTATCATTTGATCGTTTTACAACAGTAATCAGCGTAACGTTTATAGTTCGCCTATGGGTTTAACATTGTTGAAATTTCAAAACATAAGCATTTTAGCAAGTTATGGCATAAAATGGAACATAAGCACAGGTAACTTGCATGATCTGTTTTTGTTGTTCATGACTATCGGTTGTTTTCGTGAACAGCCGAATGGTGTCTCGCTTTAAATGTTGCAGTCGCAAGGAATTGTGGGATGGCATTATCTCCTTTCCTTTTGTAAAGGATGGTCCAGTGTATCCAAGGCTAAAGGAGATCAAGGGTTATGAGATTTGAAGCTCCTTTCATTATCATTTAGAAAACTTCAAATAGCTCTTATCATGGCTGCCATTTAGGTACTTACCTCTACCTTCTGCAAAAAAGACTGGGCATAGCCTGCAACCATGGGAAACATTTTCAGCTGCCACAGGCTTTAAAAAAACTTAAATTTTTCGGAATTATCACAAAACAGCTTGGTTCAGAGTTAAAATAATTTCATAATTTTAATCTCTCAAATTCTTTCTTTGCTCCAATAAAAATACAATGTCAAATTTGCCTACTTTTTCCTCAATGTTCTCAAAAGTCTTCTTTTGCAAACTCATCTGGAACTGTGGGCTAATCGTCGTGAAACTTTGTCTGGATCATCTATGGATTTAGCTGATCTAAAGTTTTCGATACAATCCCTTTTGAAATTGTACATTTTTAGACATGTTTCTTTAAAAAGGTGCAATGTGTAATTCCAAGTCCCCGGCTCACTCCTGTGTAAACCTGCTAGTCAGTCAGTCAGTCTGTTCATTAGATCTGACTACTGAAACTCTAAGAATCGGTCTAAATAACTTTGTTATCTTATAATCTTCACGTAGGGCTTGCATATCTGGGGGGCTGTATAGGCCCTGTAACGTTACTTTTTGATAGTTTGTATGGGTCTGGGCGGCAGAGACGAGTGAACAAATCCGGCCCGGCGAAACCAGCTGGCTGAGAGTCCTTTTCTCATTTCTGCCACTTTGAATTTAATATACTTAACTATAATACAGACACAGTCCATGGCTGTATGATTTACAAGCCAGTCGGGGCAGCTATTCTTCTCCCTCTATGCTAGGAGTGGTGGTGGTCTAGTGGTTAGGCTTCCAAATAGAACACTGGAAGGTTGTAAATTCAATAATAGGAGCTGCCACCCCTGAGCAAGACACTTTATCCGAGTTGCTCCAGGGGGACTGTAGTTGGTTCACTGTGTATACTCTGGATAAGAGTGTCTGCTAAATGACATGTGTATGTATACTGAGGGCAAACTGGCGCTACAGTGACTCACTATCACCCCTAGAGGAACAAGTGGTTTTACAAGACTGGACAGGCCGGGGCTAGTCAGTTAGCTTACTAATTTCAATAGATATCGCTGCAACACAATACATATGTCTTTGACATAATGTTAACCTGGTTACCTCTTCACATTCTGTTGATAATGTTAGTTAATTTTTTTAGTGTTTTTAAATAAAAATTCTGCCAAATTGCACCTTTAAGTAAAATTTTGCATAAATGCCCATAAATTAAAACTGACCAAGGCAATTGTTAATACATGTGTTGTGTCATTAACAGAAAAACATCCTATTAGTCCGACTTCGTTTTCCGGTACACCCCCTTCCCAACATCATTGAGAGTTGGGGATGGTACCGTTGGATGCGGAAGACGCAACAATGGGTGGGGGGGGGGCGCAGCTTGCTTCCATGTCCCTACGACCTTCCTATCAAAAGTTATTCACCAAAAACCTCATCACTCCTGGATATTATCCCCGATTCTCAAGTACTAGTAGTAGTTTTTCATATACATTTTTTCATTTCATGTACATAACAATGACATCGGCACTATAACAGTACAACTCCAAAGAATATTAGATTTCAAAGTAAATAATAAATGAGATGTGTGAACAAATGAGACTTTTGTCATGGTGCAGCAGCACAAGACTCAGTCGTACAGTTCAAATGAGAAAAGGTGGAGTTCGGCGCTGACCTCGGCTCAGTTATCCCACATTGCAGTTAGGATGGAAATAAAACAGAGCCAAAACGGGACACTTCATTATGCAGCTTGTCAGAAGAAAAGCTTCATTTCTAATCCTGCCATCAGCTCACACACTGTGTGTGAATGTACAGTAAATGTGTTGCCCTGGACTCACTCCGTACCTGGTAGGAAGAATATGAACAGAAGAGTGTATATGTGGAGACCTGCCTGCTCCACCACATCAAGGCTCAAATGTCTTCTCATGTCAGCTCGCTGCTAAAGAAGAGAAGTTGCACTTGTTCAACTGCAAGTCTGAGGACACACTGATATAAAGTGCTGAGTGAGTGAAATGTGTGCACTGTGCTGACCTATTTCGCATCGGCCCAGGAGTGCGAGACTGTGTCCTCGCTGCCTGAAAAGGCTACAATTTGAAATAAACACTTTGTGTCTCATCCCTCCTCTCCCCCTGTCTTTTTTACCTGGCTGTGGACAGGAGTGCATTCACACACATACTGTATTACTTTCTGAATGACCTTGTAAAAGATAAGAGCAAAATTCTCATGTTTTAAACTTTAATGATGACAGAAAATGTTGCATTACTTATAACTCCTGTTTAAAATGAACATGAGGTAGAGATATTTATCAACTTCATGGAAGTTTAAGGTATTCCATATAGTTTGTTCAATGTTATCTGACTCTCCAGATATGAATGAAAGGCAGAATTGTGTTTTTAGAGTTGTTTACGCCTGCCTGAGTGGTTTGTATTTGGTTACATTGCCATTTGAAAAATAAAGATAATTGTGACAATGAAAATTGTTATATAACCGTGTATTTGTATGTAATTTTTATGGTTAAAACATGTCAAAAGGAACTATTGGCCCCAGGTATCTTCACATTATCAAATCTGGCCCTCTTTGAAAAAAGTTTAGACACCTCTGCCATAAGCTATTGGGGAGCTGCAGTGTAGTGGAGACATGATCACCATAATCAGGCTTCTAGTGCATAGCAAAAGCAGTTATGTGGTGTAATATAATTACATTATTTTGTAATATAATGTAATTTTAACTGTTAAAGAGAGGTTTTAATATTTAAGGGTTTATGAATCAAGTGTATTTACAATATTAGCAGCATTAGCCTTCTCTCTCGCGATGCATTTTGTTGAGTCTGTTGACCAATCAGTGGCTGTGTTGCTGAGGTCTCGTCCAATCAGAGGCTCTGTTATGACTGTCACACTCGGCTGCGGTGAGCAAGGGAACTGTTTATCTGCGGCAACGTGTAAGAACAGCAGGATGTCACTGGCCTCGCTAATCCTCCTTGATAAATGTAACGTAAATTTGCATTAACGTTATATGTTGTAGAGTTTTAGTGCTTTTCACTCTT
>CALSCE010006234.1:0-10672 GCA_943593645.1 Bovichtus variegatus
TTTATAAATCTTTTTGAACTGGTTCATAGTTTTTCTCAGCGCTCTGAAGATGTAATAAATTATTAAAATGAGTCGGTTGAAGCAGCGAGTGTTTCGCTTCTCCAGTGCTTGAAGATATGAAGAAGTCACAGTTTAGTGAGTCATAAAAAGTCAAGTATACAATAAGTGTTTTAAATGTCATCTTATATTACCGTGTAAAAATATAACAATCAGCTTTTCTTTTGTCACAGAATGATGATTGTAATAAATGATGTTGTGTAAGAACGACCTGATTACAGTAAAAGAAAAACATAAACCAGTCAGCAGAACTAATAATAATATAATCATGAATAATACACGACGCAGCGGAGGAGGAAAGGGTTCCGGACTTTATTTTCTTGCTCAAATTGTTATTGTAGCAGATAACTCAAAATGATGAATCATAAAAACATGAATAGGTACAAAAGTTGGACTTTCAGAAACAATTATTATATTAAACAGAATTTAACAGCTCATCAAAAGGAAAGATTGATCATTTGAAGTCCTTTATAAATGAAATGTTAAACCATTAAATAGAAAGATAAACAAATAATTTTGGGGAGATCTTAGTTTTGGTCTTAAACTAAATGTTTATTTAACTCCTAGTTTCCTAATTAGCTTCATAGCATCTAATCATTAACTCATTAGTTTAACATCAACTCTAGAAAATGTCGTTTTGATGGACAGATGAGACGTTTTGTTTGGATCTCTGACCCCCCCTGTCTCCATCTTAATGTTCCTCACTCACTTCCTGCTGGCGGAGGTTCTGCCTCTCCTCAGTCTCACTTTGATGAACACATTTATGGTTCCAGAGCTGATGAATCAAAGTGAATCTTTGGTCACAAACACTGCAGCTGAATCTTTTTTCTCTTGTATGAGATCTTAAGTGTTCCTTCAGATTTCCACTTACACTAAAAGCTTTCCCACACACTGAGCAGCTGAAAGGCTTCTCTCTTGTATGATATCTCATGTGTACCTTCAGATTTCCATTTACACTGAAAGCTTTATCACAAAGTGGGCAGCTGAACGGTTTCTCTCCTGTGTGGATTCTCATGTGTAACTGTAAATTACTACTCTGTGCAAAAGATTTCTTACACACGGAGCAGCTGTAAGGTTTCTCTCCTGTGTGAGTTCTCATGTGAACCTTCAGACTTCCCTTGTGGCCAAATCTCTTCCCACACTTAGAGCAGCTGAATGGTTTCTCTCCAGCACTACTTCTGGAGTCACTGA
Source organism: Bovichtus variegatus (assembly GCA_943593645.1). Lineage (NCBI taxonomy): Eukaryota > Metazoa > Chordata > Actinopteri > Perciformes > Bovichtidae > Bovichtus > Bovichtus variegatus. The sequence continues at coordinate 1,249 of CALSCE010006234.1, forward strand.
CAGGGACTTCTTCATTTCCCAGAGAGTTTGAACCTGCCGGAGGTTCTCTGCTCTCCCAGTCTCCATCACTGTCATCAGTCTCAGAAGAGTTTCCAGTCTTGTCCTCAGTATCTGGGTGTAAATGTCTCTCTGGATCTGAGTTCCTGGCTGTTTCTAATCCTCCACAGTCCTCTCCATCAGCTTCTTTTTCCATGTGTTCAGTTTGTCTTTGATGAAGCTGTGAGGACTGAGGTTTCTCTTCATCATCTTCACTCTTCACAGGGACAGGAGTGAATGTGAACTTGATGATATCAGCCTCCTCCAGCCCTTGAAGCTGCTCTCCCTCCTGACTACTCCAGAGTTCCTCCTGTTCCTCTTTAATGTGAGGGGGGGGCTCTGGGTCCTGCAGCTCAGGGGGAACCTCTTCTTTCACCACCAACAGCTGATGCACGTCTGCAGGAGAGTGAAGTACAGACACATTACTGACCTCCACTGAACCTAAACCAATAATAATAAATATAATAATGAGAGCAAGCTTTGTTGTATTTATGGAAACAAGACGCCTCTATCAGACCACATGAGACCAGACACGATTATTATTCAACAGAAACTACACTTGGCAGTTGGTTTCCGTCTTTCCTGCTCTTTCGTTAATTTATTCTCATTTGTTTTGTTTTTAGCCAAGTTGTGTTTTCAGTTAGTGAGTTTCATAGTTAGTCCCACAATGTTGTGAAAGTTTTCACCATGTTCTTCAGCATTGGGACATTTTTGTTTAAATCGACATCCTAGTACAGGGGTGCCCAGTACGTCGATCGCGATCGACCGGTCGATCGCAAAGGTAGTGTGGGTAGATCGCATGGCATTGAAAAAAAATTAATTTAATTAAAAGTTAGCCTATCATCCATCCTCACTATGGCATTTGCCACTTGATTGACGTACAGGTCAGCCAGTCTGAGATCTCATCTTTTCTAACACACGGTTCACCACGCATGCTCGGTCAACCCCGCCAGCTGCAAATCACCGCGAGCTGATTAGCTAGTTAGCCTTCCAATTTATACAATTCTGCTAAAGAAAGGGTATAAACATGAGTGGGGAAGCTGGACCAAGTAAGAAACCAAAAACTTACAACTTCCATCCAGAATGGGAGGAGGACTTTTTTTTCACCATGTCATATTTAAAGTGCGTTTGTCTGATCTGCAACTCTACAATCACTCTTTCGAAGAAGGGAAATGTGGAGCGGCACTTTCAGACATTTCACAGAACGTACGACACTGACCTCCCTCCAAAAAGCGAGCTGAGAAAGAGAAAGGTGAAGGAACTGAAGTCCCGGTTGTCCGGACAGCAGGCATTTTTCACAAAGGTGACTTCAAAAGCAAAGGCAGCCACCGAAGCATCGTTCAGGGTGAGTCACGCCATCATTAAGCACAAGAAGTCCTTCCAAGATGGAGAGATGATAAAAGAGGCATTCGTTGAAGCAGCTGACTCGTTGTTTCGGGACTTTAAAAACAAATCGGAAATATTATCTTCAATCAAAGCTCTCCAGCTATCAAGAAGTATAGTTACACGGCGCTGTGAAGTCATGGCCGAGGATTTGACACAGCAGCTTCAGAAGGACATCGCGGACTGCGATTGTTTCTCACTGCAATTGGACGAGTCTACAGCTCAGTTGTGCATTTTTATTCGGATGGTGTTTACAGATATGACTCCAAAAGAAGAGATGTTAACAATACTGCCCATGAAAGAACACACACGGGGAGATGACATTTTTCAGTCTTTCAAAAACTTCATCGAGAAGACCCAGCTCCCTCTGTGCAAATTGGTGTCAATCACTACGGATGGTGCGCCCGCAATGGTTGGCTGCTCAAATGGATTTATTGCCAAGTGCAGGGAGGACAATGCTTTCCCCGACTTCCTCAATTATCACTGCATAATACACCAACAAGCATTATGCGCAAAAATGCTTAACATGAAAGAGATAATGGATGTGGCAATGAAGATCGCCTGTTCTATTCGAGCCAGATCTCTTCAAAGACAACTGTTCCGTTCGCATCTGGAGAAGGCTGACTGCGACCATTCTGAGTTGTTGCTACACACTGATGTGAGATGGCTTAGTAGGAGGAAATTCCTGCAGAGATTTCAAGAGCTCTGTCCGGAGATAAAAGAGTTTCTCCTTGTCACTAAACATGCAGAATACAACCAACTAAATGACGATCAGTGGCTGCTAGATTTTTAACCGATCTGACCAACATGTTGAATTACCTTAATTTAGAGCTGCAAGGAAAAGACAAAACCGTGGTCAATATGATTAGCTCAGTTAATGCTTTCAAACGAAAATTGCAACATTTGTCCTCAAAGCTGCAGCGCCATGATTTGGGGAACTTCCAAAACCTCGCGTCAGAGCTGGAGACGCAAAGGAAGGCTTGTGCGCAACTTGACAGTGCGCGTTACACAGAGCAGATTGGGACAATTGTGTCAGAGTTTGACAAACGCTTTCAAGACTTTGCTCTACCCATTTCGGGAAGATGTTGAGGTTGATTCACTCGCATCAAAAATTGCACCGCTGTTTCACCTGAACTCGTCTGGAGTGGAGGATGAGATGTAGACCCTACAAGCTGACATTCAGCTGAAGGCCAGGGCTCATGGACAGTTCTGAAACTTACTTACAGAGGAAAAGTACCCAAGATTATTAAGTCAAAATACCGTTCCATCATGACTGATGATCGTTTGGAAGTCGGCTTGAGGATGGCTACCAGCAGCTACTGCCCGGACTATGCAACCCTGGCTGATTCCATTCAGTGCAAGTCATCAGAGTAAGTTAATGACCAAAAATGTACTGAGTTGTATTGTGCCATACGGGTTCACGCAGTTATGCAAGGTACACCAACATAAGGTATGCTCAGTATATATATTGTAGCGGCCCGGGGGGGGGCGTGGCTGCCATATAGCCACGCGGGTAATGTAGAGGACTGAGGGATTATGGGGGTTTGTGAGGATGTTCGGGTTTTGGGGTTATTTGGACGATTTGTGATGTTCTGTTGTTGATGTGTGCGCAGACTTGTCCGTGAGTGGTGTTGTTTAATTATGCGTGTTCATGTTTTGTGTGTTTTGCCACCATGGGTGAGAGTTATGTCCTGGAGGGGGGGACCCCCGGTGTGTTGTGGTTAACGGGTGGTAGTTTCCTGGTAATAAAAGTTGTACCTGGGGTCTTGCTGTGTATGTGGCACAGGACAACATAAAACGTACTCCCGTCTCCGACTCGTTGGTGTTCTCTATCCATTCGCTTCCCGTGGCGCTCGCCACAATATAAATAAATATATGTTTAGCATTTTTAATGTAGGTAGATAATTTTGACTTGGTCATTTTAAAAGTAGCTCCTAAGCTGAAAAAGTGTGGGCACCCCTGTCCTAGTACAACAAAACGGAGCGTTTAGACCCGAGAGTTTAAATCAACAACGAACTGAGATACAAGCTGTATCTGCCTTCCACCCCAGGGACGCAAGATCGCTGGCTCACAAGATGGACAAGCAGTTTTTGTTGTTTACACCCCCCCCCCCCCCCCCCATGTCAACCTGTGACTATGAGTACTCTAAGGAGACGGTACCAGGACACTAATAAGGCTCTGCAGGGGGCGCGCCATCTTTTCCCTGATGATGTTACATTGTAAACAACAAATCTGTGTTGAACTCAGCAGGAGAGCTAGCTAACGTTAGCTGTTAGCAGCCGGTGCACGGAGGCTTCGTAGAGTTGCACTATGGTGCATTCATTCTCTATAAAGTAAAAATAAATTTTGGGAGAATGTAAATTGAAGATTGTAAGATGAGTTCATATGTCATCTTGTAAAATGTAGTTTTCTGTGAGAAACTTGAATAAATCTAGTTGTTTGAAGATGTTTTTACCGCAATATAAAATAGATATTAGATGAATTATTAGCTGTTAAACTTCCTGACAGAAGTCTGAAGTAATGAAGGAGAGATGTTGGAGGACATGGAGTTATGATTTAGTTTTAGTTTTTTACCGTGATATCGAATTAGTATTGATTGTAGAATGTCATAGTATTGGTATCGACTACTACATTACTGGTACTGTGACGTCTGTAGTTAGTTGTTGTGTATTTCTAACCAAACAGCTACCTTGGTGCTAACGTAGCAGCTAGGTGGCTCATGCTAACAAGCTTTGGCCGTGATCAGCTTGCGATTGGCTTGAGCTGGTTTGTGGGTGGGACCTGGATACCACGGCTCCGGCCCCCCCGATCACTTCTTCATAGACTCTGGCTCAGAATGCCATAAGAATCTCAGAATGGCAGCTCCCGTAAACGGGATAAAACAAAGATAAACATATTAAGAATACCTTGGATCAGCCGATAAATATTATATTATAATAAGAATTTCCTTTACCTCCAGGGAAAGTGAATCTTTGGTCAGTTCCTGTATGAGATCTCATGTGTCTCTTCAGATTGCCACTTTCCCCGAAAGCTTTATCGCAGACTGAGCAGCTGTAGGGTTTCTCTCCTGTGTGGATTTTCATGTGTCTCTGTAAATCTCCACTCCGTGTAAAAGATTTCTTACACACTGAGCAGCTGTAAGGTTTCTCTCCTGTGTGAAATCTCATGTGTCTCTGCAGATAAGCCTTGTACACAAACCTCTGATCACACACTGAGCAGCTGTACGGTTTCCCTCCGGTGTGGATTTTCATGTGTAACTGTAGATCTCCACTCCGTGTAAAGGATTTCTTACAAAATGAGCAGTTAAAAGGTTTCTCTCCTGTGTGAGTTATCAAGTGTCTCTTCAGATAAGCCTTGTACACAAACCTCTGATCACACACTGAGCAGCTGAATGGTTTCCCCCCGGTGTGGATTCTCATGTGTAACTGTAAATATCTACTCCGTGTAAAAGAGCTCCGACAGACTGAGCAGCTAAACGTTTTTTCTCCTGTGTGAGTTTTCATGTGTCTCTTCAGGTTTTCCTTGCGGCGTAACGTTTTCCCACACTCAGAGCAGCGGAATGGTTTCTCACCAGCACTTAACTCTGACAGAGGTTCTCTGCTCTCTTTCCAATCATCACTGTCCTCAGTCTCAGGCTCAGAAGAGTCTCCAGTCTTGTCCTCAGTATCTGGGTGTAAATGTCTCTCTGGATCTGAGTTCCTGGCTGCTTCTGGTCCTCCACAGTCTTCTCCATCAGCTTCTGTTTCCATGTGCTCAGTTTGTCTTTGATGAAGCTGTGAGGACTGAAGTTTCTCTTCATCATCTTCACTCTTCACAGGGACAGGAGTAAATGTGAACTTGGTGATTTCAGCCTCCTCCAGCCGCCCTTGAAGCTGCTCTCCCTCCTGACTGCTCCAGAGTTCCTCCTGTTCCTCTTTAATGTGTGGGGGGGGCTCTGGGACCTCAGGGGAAACCTCTTCTTTCACCACCAGCAGCAGCTGCACGTCTGCAAGGGAGAGTGAAGTACAGACAGACAAGTGAAGTACAGACACACACAAAAAGGAAAACCAGGAGTTTATGTTGAAGTCGAGCCTGAAATTATATTATTTCTATGTTTTCTTGCATCATTGTCAGGAAGTAACTTAATTTATCACATAGTAATATTATCAGTATTAGAAGTATCAGCAGTAGTAGTGGGAGTAGTAATAGTAGAAGCAGTATATGCAGAAACCTCCCTGTGGTGCATCCTGAGAAACTTTGGACCCCGACAGCAACACAAACACCTGCCAACCGCCTCAAGTAACATCAAATGATCTAGATGTAAGACATTTGAACAACAATGGTCAATCGATTTGACCCACATCGGCCCTGCGAGACATCGACCTGCCATTCCCAGAAAGAGGCTGAGACGGTAGGAATCAGCTGTTTTCAAAAGACCAAACCTATAAAATACAAGATACAATAAGGACTCCTTCTCCTCTGACACCATTAAACATGGAGAAACTTTAACAAACGAAGTTTGGGAAGAACAAAGGAAAATCTAGAAGGAGACAATCAAATGAAGCTGGACCAGCCCACCCCCCCCCCACCCCCATCTATCTTTAGTACAGTCAACAGGACACTTTAGTGGGAGAATGACTGAGAAGCAGTGAACATCAGTCCCAACTCTTTCTACAGTATAATTATTCTCGCCCTTCTTTGTGGGTCTCAATTCCTTCTCATTTAAAGGATTTAGATGTAGAATCTGCTTTGTGCAGATGGACCTGCCCCCCATCCCCACCCCCCACACACCTGGAAGGATGAATGGAAAATAATATGAGAACCCAGCTCTTGCATTGCCGGACGGAGGATTACACCCACTGAAGGCCTTGCCAGTGGTCATGACAACCAGGAAGTCTCTAAATAGACTGCAAGTGGGGCAGTGGAGCTACAAAGCACTGAGGAAAGCCTGTAACTACACAACAGACATCAGTGGACACCATGTCCCACCTGCTGGAATGTGCTGATGTAAAACAGAAGACCCGGCAGAACCAGTGGCCTGCCACAGATATTGGAAGTTTCACTAAAATCTACTCATAAAGCCCGACACACTTCTCGAAGGAGATTGTACGACCCGCTTACCAAAGTTACATGTTAGTGCAACAACATTTGTTTGGGGAGCAGAATGGAACACAGTCACAATCCTCCGGACTGCAGGTCAGTGTAGCACCAACACCCTTCTCCAGGGTGAAGCAGGAGACGGCTATGTTGGGACCTACCTTCTGCTCGGGGCAGGTGTGTTCGGCACGGCTCGGCCATGGGGAGGTAGCCAACAGCATAATCAGACAGGTGTGGGGGGGGTCTGATGTCCCTGGGAGGTCTCCGGTGGACCCCCTGTGGATGGGCTACAACATCAGCATCTTCAGTAATACTCGATCCTGTAATGGAGGGAAAGTCACCTCTGGATATTAATTTGACTGGCTGAGTAATAAGCCTTCAGATGTTACTCTGAATTGATTTAACTCGATTCTACCGCAGGCTGAGAGCGAGACGGAGAGCGGGAGACAGAAGACAGACAGGCAGAAGTGTCACTGAAAGTGAACAACAAACACGGCTGCTGTTAGCGCTGCGCGAGAAGACACCGTGATGCGCAATGAAGTCAGCCGTCCAATCAATTCACCCGAGTCCTGCGACAGACACAAATACCGGATTCATTAATGTTCTTACAGAGCATTTGATTTAGTGATCACTGTCTGTATGTAAGAAGTTTAACAACAATTATACATCCAGGCCACGCTCAGACCACACAGCACGCTCACTGCGAGCGGCATCAGCCAATCAGCTCGCTGCTCATCTGCCAATCAGCTCGCTGCTCATCGGCTTATTTGAAACTATTGGTTGAATTTTTATTCTATTGTTTCTCTTTGTTGTTCTGCACTTGTATGTTTTCACCTCTGAAGTTAAAGTACTTGTAAGATTCTCACTGTTCAGTTGTTTCCTCAAGATTGTTTGCACTTATTGTTGCTTTGGACAAAAGTTTCTGCTAAACGAACTGTGATGTGATGTAACAATTGATTCTTTCTCAAACACACTACACACCCACGCAAGTACACAAGTACAACTTCAAGTTATTTAAGTTTCCATTGTGTGCTACTTTATATTATTTAGTTATCTGATACTTTTGGCTACTTTACAGATTTTGATTATTAATACAAAATATAACAACTAATAAATGGTGATGTATTATTATAGATTAAACTATATGTACAGCAGTATATAAAGTTATTAAAATAAACTCCAGCTGAACATTAAAGTGATGAACACATGAATACATCAATAATTATAATACACTAATAGAATATACATTAGTCTTCACAATGAGGACTTTGATAATACTTTTACTCAGGTGAAGTTTTGAATGCAGGACTTTTACTTGTACAAAGTATTTCACACTGTGGTATTAGTACTTTTACTGAAGTTAAAGGTCTGAGTACTTCTTCCACCTCAGTGTGTCTGACATGTAGTGCAGTAAAAGTATAAAGTAGTACAAGAACCTCTAACTTGTACTTCAGTACAGTTGAGTAAATGTCCTGAGTTATATTACAATGTATGTATATATATATATATATATAATATGAATAATATGAAGCGCCAACAAAAAACCTCAGAAACACAATAATTGATCTTCCACACTCAGTGCAAGCTGTTAGCAGGAGCTAACTTGTTAGCAGGAGCTAGCTGTTAGTAGGAGCTAACGTTAGCTTAGCACGGACAACATCACGAGGAAAGATGTTTCCAGCAGGAGAAAGAAAACCAACCTGCTTCTCTCCGCAGCTCCATGTCGGGCTTTAAAACCACAGCCAGCGGTTTTCAATAGCTAACATGCTAAAACAGTTCCGCTAGAAACAGAGCCCAGACCCGGAAACACAAACACAACTTCCGGTCCACTCTTCTAGCCTTCAGAATAAAAGAGCATTTTAAAAGTCTATTTTGCCCGCTGCCCTTTAATAAGATAAGATCAGTGGTGGAATGTAATGAAGTACATTTACTCAAATTCTGGACTTAAGTACAATTTTGAGGTACTTGTACTTTACTTGAGTATTTCCAGTATGTGCTACTTTATACTACTAACACGTTTAGTTACTCGGTACTTGCAGATTTTGGTTCTTAATACAAAATATATTTAACAAATACATGATGTATTTATTACCATGGATAAAAGTACCCAGCTGTATATAAAATTATTTCAATGTGCTCCACCGTTTACTTGTTGCAGAGTATTTCTACACTGTTGTAATACTTTTGACCTCTCCCACTTAAATTCAGATATACTGTACATTTCACAGTCATTTGTCATAAGTTTATTGTATTTCTTTCTCTTAGGCCTATATTTAATTTTCTTGTACATATTTTTTAAATTTTATAATATTGTTTGTAATATTTCTTTTCAATATTTGCTTTTATATTTTAATTTAATTCCTTTTACTGTGTTCATGTTTGCACCATCAAACTCTGAAGCAGAAATGTTCCTTGTGTGTGAAAGGCAGCTTCCACCACAGGGCGTGACACAGAAATAAAAATATAACTCAACAAACAATATAGTATGTTGAATATATAATATGTATATAACTGATATAACCCATGGTGGATCATATGTAAGAAATGTACAATGTGCAGTCGTCCCGGTAGAAATAAACGGAGCACTGAGAGGTGAAATAAATATATGAACTTATGAATTTACATTGTTTTCCTTATTTGCAGCCACAGGATCTTGTTCTGCTGTAATATGTTTTACATCATAGCTATTGAAAAGGAAGTGGTTGATATAATAAAAAGAATAATAAAAAGAATATTTAAAACAATGGAAAGAATAAAATAAAAAGAATAATAAAAAGAATAATAGAAAGAATAATAGAAAGAAGAGAAAGAATAATAGAAAGAATAACAGAGAGAATAATAGAAAGAACAGAAAGAATAAAAGAAAGAATAATAGAGAGAATAATAGAAAGAATAAAAATAATAATAGAGAGAATAATAGAAAGAATAA
>CALSCE010006235.1:0-10000 GCA_943593645.1 Bovichtus variegatus
GACGGGGGCCCCGGGCTTCCTCCGGGCAGGGTCACACCTCCTCTTTTCTGTTCTTCCATTAAGGTTTTTATGAACTCTGGGAAATTATCCTAAATATTCTGATAATGGGTCATTTCTGTAACATAGGGACATAAATACAGGGAAAATAAGTTTTTAGGTGTGGAATTTGCCAAAACTGTGAATTAAGCATTGCATGAACTAGCTTTATGCTTGTGGAAACCTCCTGTCCACAAATAAATAAAAATGACAGGAGAGGAAACTTTATAAAATGATAAAAATGTATTGTATGTATTCAGCGTGTAATCTTATAAACATATATAATCTGTGAACCAACTCACTTTAAACCACACTCTGGACCTTGTTCTGGTATATGGTGTTGAAATTGAACATTTATTAATCTGTCCACAAAATCCTCTTATCAGACCATTTTTTAATAACTTTTGAAGTCCTGCTACTGGACTACGAGCCATGAAGCAAAATATCGTACGCTCAATGTCTATCTGCTAGTGCTGTTGCTAAATTTAAGGAAGTGATTCCATCGACACTTGGTTCATTACCAAGTCTCAATATCAGTGTAACGGAGGACTCCTGTGATAACTTTAGTCCCAAATCATCTTGTTGATAGAGCTGCAGCCTCACTGCGAATTACACTCAACTCTGTCGCTCCTCTAAAAAAGAAGATGATAAAACAGAGAACGTGGCTTAACCCCCAAACCCGCTTATTACTCTTCATTAATAGAAGAAAATAAGAACAACCCCAGGTTTCTTTTCACCACTGTAGCCAGGCTGACAGAGAGCCACAGCTCTACTGAGCCTTCAATTCCTATATCGCTCAGTAGTGACGACTTCATGAGCTTCTTTAACCATAAAATTATAATTACCACTAAAACTTTAAAAACAGCTGTAACACTTGAAATATATCTATACTGCTTTTCTCCCATTGACCTTAACCAACTAACTTCACCAATTTCGTCGTCTAAACCAGGTGTCTCCATCCACCGGGCCGTGGATCATTTGGTACCGGGCCGGACAGAAAGAATAAAACGTTTTTTTTTTTTTGTGTGTTTTAATATTTATTGTAAACATTTTAATGTATTATATTAGATATATTACAATATAATAATAATATAAAGTGCATAATATAAAATGGAATTATTACATTTACATTATATATTTAATAATTAAATTATATGTTTTGCACTTTGTGTGTTTTGTTATGCCTGCCCCCCCCCCCAGTCTGTAGAAAAATTATCTCGCATGAAACCAGTCCGTGGTGCAAAAAGGTTGGGGGCCGCTATTCTAAACCATCAACCTGTCTCTTTGACCCGATTCCAACTAAGCTGTTTAAAGAAGTTTTACCCTTAATTAACACCTTGTTATTAAATATGATCAATATACTGTAAATGCAGTCCATTTAGCATCTACCACAGAAACTGACAAATGAAAGAATAAACATCAAGTTGTTTCTTCTCGTCCTCATCATAAAAGGAGGTAGAGCTGCATTTCTTATGTTACCGTCTTCCAATGTTTGCTGTCAGTTGTCTCCCACCCTATATGCACTATACAGCATATACTTGCTCGGCAGTACAAACCTTTTCTTTACTATAGGGACTTGATTTGTGTGATGAGTTCAGCAATTCCTCTCAGCATCCACTTTGACATCAACACAAGATGACAAAATTGATATAACCTCAATTTTCAGTATGTTATTGCCCTTTGTCTGCTAAATGACCTGTAATGAAATGTAATAATCCTCTTTATGTCTTCCAACTTTTCTAACCGTCAAAAGAACAACAAAAAAACACAGCTTATGCTTTTATGCTGTAGTTTGATTGGTATTGTACACCTGCAACGCTTGTAGGAAAATTCAGACTTCAGAGTTGTCTGGAGTACAGCATTGGGAATAGTGTTTTTAGCTAAAAGCTAACATGCCGATTACAAATAATGTCTATGGTCCCCTGCTCATTTTAGTGTCAACATGTTAATTAGCAGTGTGGCTGAGGCTGATGGGAATGTCATTAGTTTATATCTGTAAAATGTAAGTACTCGACAGATTGTGCCCTTTTATGGTTCCATGTCAACATGATCAGAATGAAAAACTAATGTACGCACCAATTCTACCAACCATTATCAAATCAAACCAGTGTCACATTTCAGACTTTTATTAGAAAAGACAGCAAGTTATCTTGGCCCTCAATTTTCACTCCAGTAATATAATCCATCCCCCAAATTCAATTCAACACGCTGCCTCATTGCTCCCTTCATATGGAGCACAATCACTATCAGGCAAGCATGTAGCAACTATCACATTCCATAGAGCAGTTTATGGCAGAAACAAAACTTCCTTCTAGAGGGGAATGACACGGCTAGGCTCATACTTCGCCTCACTCTTCCTCCTGTTATGTCTAAAATGAGAAGTAAACTAAGGCCTCATCCTCTATTGTGCAATTTCAAAATCCATATTCACCAATCTCTAGTTTAATTGGAGTTGGCAGAATTTACAAACGTGTATTTTACAGAACGCTACAAGAGGATGCAAAAAATAAAAAGATGAGGGTTCTCACAGATCAAGGCCTTACATTCTTTTACATCAAATATGAGAAACTAAAGAATGACCTAATCCACACACACAGACATGTCACTGATTTTCTGTCCTTCACCCCAATTAGTTACTGCTACTTGTTTACGATCCTGTTAAAAAAAAAAGTCAGACAGAGACAACACAAGGCCTAACATAACAAGCCTCTTTATACCTTGTGTTATAAAAGACAAAAGGAACACATAGGATCATAATTCTGCTCAGAGTACTGCAGATGCAATTTTACAGATTTCAAGAATCAAGTTAACACAATCTTATTACCACAGTTCTGCATTGGTTTAGAACTTTTAAGAGTGAACCCAGGACAACCGAGAAGTGACAAGTTTCTGACATATATAGATATTATATTTTAAGATTTTTATGCCGTAACTTCCCCTCCCACATTGCCATGAGCACGCTATAGTTGACAGAGCACTGTACAAGGTTACATTATGTAGACGGAGTAGGGCTGTCCTCTGTACCAACAACTCAACTGGTACAAACAACAAAAAGCGGTCAGAGCCATTAACAAGCTGAACTTCAGACGGAGCCAAAGAACATGAAACCCTCATGATGTTTTGGACACAAAAAGAACCTTTACTACCTCAGAATGTGAATGAACAGCTTTGTAAAAACAAACATACATGACATTGTTTTTGAGACAATTAAATTACAAACAGACACGGAGGAGCATACACTTGACATTTATCGAGAATTTTACTGCCAAAACACAGTAGAATAATATATTATAGTGAGAATGACTAAGATTCAGCTCGTCACTCAAGACCTCCCCACCCGGTCCACCGTTGTCTTGGAAACACAAGTTCAAAGATCTACTGCTGGCCTTCCTTCTTCTCTCCCTCCGATGAGCTCGAGTTGCCGCTGCTGCTGCTACCGCTGCTGCCGCTGTCCCGCTCTGCAGCCATCTGCAGAAGGTAAGCAACTGTCAGACTGAAGCTTTTCTTAACATTTCCTAAGAATAAGGTTAGTAAGAACTGTGTACCAAAATAAAAAAGGCAGTGTTCAATTGGCTCCAAACAATTCTTACCAAGAAGCAGGTCTGCTGAACGATCAAAAATGTCAAATGTCTATAGGCAAGCATAATAAATGGAGCTGAAACAATTAGTCGATTGAGTTCATTAGTCAATCTGTAGATTAATAAAGTATTTGTTAGTTGCAGCCCTAAATAAGTATAATGTATTAGTAGTTTAAATGGAGCAGTTCTTAATAGGAAATCCACCTTTTCTTTTCTGGAAGCCTCTTCAGAAATAATTAGGAAATTACAGATCACCGCTAATCTGAAGCGATGTTTTTTTTTGCACACATATTCCTACCTTTTTGTAGGCGATTTCGAAGAGTTTAAGTGAGGCCTGCTGCAGGTTGGTGGCTGCTTGTTTGATGTTCTCTCCCGTCTCTAAGTCCTTGCTGGCCAGAAGATCCCTAACCTTTGAGATCTCCTCCTTCAGCTTGGTGCACTGCGAGTGGATGGATTGGAGAGGAAACATGAATGAATAAAGCTGGGTGATGTGCACTGGAGGATCACCCATAATAATAATAATCAAGTAGACTGTGTTACATGTTTATGGCCATGTTGGCAGGTTAATTCTTACTATGTGGTGACCTTTTTCCCCCAATCATTCTTTCAGACAGCTAGATAAATGTTACCACACATCAGCTTAATCATTTCATCCATTAAGCAAGGTTGAGTACAACTAGAAATGTCAATTAACGAAGTATTACATTTTGGTGTTCAAACTATTGGAGTACACTAAAAAACAAAGATATAAATTTGACCTCATCAGCAGGAAGCTGGTCCTTGAACTCCTCCATCTTGGATTCTGTGTCGTGGACGATGCCCTCAGCCATGTTGACTGCCTCCACACGTTCCTGAGCATAATCAGATGAGGTTTACAACTAGACTACACAAATCAGGTAATGACAATAAATATGTAGAAAGATTGAAACTACTTCAATAATCTGTAAGATTTTCATTTAAAAAGATGTCTGTGGCGTCACCATCTGTTGCCGCATGAGGTAACACAATTTTGATTGAGCCTATGGCCCACTGATGAAAGTATTGCAATATTTAAATATTTGCAGTAATAAGAGGTGAAAAGACGCTGCATTACATTACAGATAATGCAAACTGAACATTTCATACTGCCGCAGCGACACATGAAAAACATTTAACTGGAGAAACAATATGCTTGGTCGGTGAGCATGACACTAACTGATATCGGTCATCAAAAATGGAGTCTATAAAACTCTTTGACAGTGGATGAGTTTGAAATATGTCGGGGAGTAATGAAGAGTCGGGAGCAGCCACAGTGAGCTGATAGATTCAGCGCTGCACACCTTCAACTTCAAGTCGGGTAACAAACTACTTTTGCAGTTTGCAAATGCCGTGTGCATCATAAAAATCAGATCATGGATGCTCATAGAATGATGGAAAAAAGGCCAATAATTGCCAGATTTCTTTATTTCTAAAGACATCGGTGCTGTTGCTGGGTGGTGGTGGTGGTCTCGTAGTCAGGCTTTCAAATAGATCACCGGTAGGTTGTGAGTTCAATATCAGGCTGCCACCATTGAGCTCTGAGCAAGGCTCCAGGGGACTGTCCCTGTAGTTAGTTACTGTAAGTTGCTCTGGGTAAGAGCGTCTGCTAAATGACCTGTAATGTTGCTGAACCTCCATCTTCCGGGGCCGGTAACCTCTATACACCCAGCGAAAAAGCCTCCCGGCGGCTGTGAGGATGAGGCGAGGGTACGGGTCGTTTTTCTAGTTTCTGACACTTTCAATGTAATCCAATAAACAAAACTATAAAAACAGACACAGACCGTGGCCGTATCAGTCATTGCAGCTGCACTTCTTCTCCCTCTATACTGAGGCAGACTGAAGCTACACTGACTCACTATCACCTCTAGAGGAACAAGTGGTATTACACGCTGGATGGAGCAGCTAGCTGTTAGCATCATGCTAACTTCAGTAGATATCTCTGCAACACAACACAAAGACGTCTTTGACATAACGTCAACACTGTTACCTCTTCACACAATGTTAGTTCATTGTTTTAAGTATACATTCCAGCATATCTTACACATCTACCTTCAAAAAGACAATAATTTGTTTTGCTGTTCTCAGTTTTCTAGACCTGTAGTATTAAACCGCATCTCCTGTTACCACCAGTAAATATGGTGTCGCCAAATCAACCTGGATTGACAACTTAAGGATTGCCACTTTAAAATGCATGGACTCATTATTACGGTGTTAATCCACTACACGGTTTCCAGTCTTTACCTTTCTCCTCCTGTCCTCCTCTGCGTACTTCTCAGCATTCTTGATCATGTTCTCAATGTCATCTTTACTGAGACCTCCTGATGACTGGATCACAACTGAGGAGAGTGCAGAGAGACACTCAACACACAGCAGTTTGACATTTATATCTGCAGTTTAAAACTAATGGGAACAGTCACTTCAGACACATGGAGCCAAGCTCCCAAAATGCGGTTCTAAAACCAATTTCATTTATAAACCTTTGGATGAAAACCAAATATTCTGTGTTTGTTTAGTGGAACAACATTTTGTTGCCAAGCTTATGGACTATTCTCAAGACATAATCGTATAGCCCTCAGTGGTTATAGCTACACGCATAAGTTGTTAATGTATCTTCAGCTCAGTAGATGACACTTACTCTGCTGTTCTCGGCCTGTTCCCTTGTCCTTGGCGGAGACGTGGACGATGCCGTTGGCGTCAATGTCGAAGGTGACCTCAACCTGAGGAACACCGCGGGGGGCGGGGGGGATTCCCACCAGAGTGAACTGACCTAGCACCTTGTTGTCTGCGGCCATCTCTCTCTCTCCCTGACACACCTTGATCTCAACCTGAGTCTGTCCATCAGCTGCTGTGGAAAACACCTGGAGGGAGCAGATAGAGGCACGTAAGCACATATTTACACTTATATTTTACACTTGCAACCTTCTTCTCACACCCTTCACCGTTTCTTTCAGTACCTGGCTCTTCTTGGTGGGAATTGTGGTGTTCCTGTTGATGAGTTTGGTGAAGACTCCACCCAGGGTCTCAATACCAAGAGACAGTGGTGTCACATCCAACAGCAGCACATCAGTGACATCGCCGGCCAAAACACCACCCTGGATGGCTGCCCCTATGGCAACGGCCTCGTCAGGGTTGACGGACTTGCTGGGAGCACGGCCGAACAGGTCCTGAACCATTTGTTGAACCTGCAGAGACAAACTCTCAATGTTATACTTCAACAGCAATAATGACATTGTAAACGTTTCCAGTGCCATACAGAAAGTACATATTTTACATAACACAAAGCAGTGTTCCCTACACAAACTATAATAGTATAATATCTGTCCCAGAGAATACCATCTGCGATCTGTAAATGGGTGGACAATCTCCCCTCGCTCTACCCCTCCCGTACATGTTCGTTCTGCCATCGCGAGAAGGGCCTACTGACAATCGCACATACTCTGCAGAGAAACAGAGATGAAGACGGCTGGCTGGATTCCTGAAGAATTACATTACATGACACATCATTTAGCAGACGCTTTTGTCCAAAGCGACTTGCAATAAGTACAAATAATCATGAAGATACGACTCTAAACAGTGAGAAGCTTGCAAGTACATCAGCTTCAAATAGGTGACATCATACAAGTGCAGAACAATAGCTTCAAATAAGCCAAACCAAAGTAAAAGCAACAAAGACAACCAATAGAATAAAAAAATTCAACCATTAGCTTCAAATAAGTGCAAAAATACAATTTTGTATTTTTTTTAGTTGTTGATGGAAGTGCAGTCGAAACAGGTGTGTTTTCAGTCTGCGACGGAAGGTGTGGAGACTTTCAGCTGACCTGTCATCAATGTGGAGCTCATTCCAACATTTGGGGGCCGGGATAGCAAACAGGCGGGTCAACCCAGAGATCACGAATGATTAGCATCATGAACACCTCTGCACAAATTTGTCTAAAACTGATGCATTCAAGTTAACTCTGGCAAGTAAGTCAATCTATTTTCTTTCCACAACGCAGTCAATCTCAGAGAACTAACTCTTCAATTAAGTTATTAGCAAGCATCTAATGTGCCTAGCTAGTATGGATAGCTATAAGTTAATGTCTGAAAAATCCCTTTGTTTAAAAAGGTGTTGGGTTTTGTCCCCGGGCCAGAGAATAATTAAACATATTGAGAAGAAGGGGTGCCAATTTCCCTTTCAATTTAAAAAAGATAAAACTCTAAAATACCCACCTAGTTCAGAGGTCTTGCCACTCTGCCTTTTAGTGAGTCAAGGATCTCTAAAGTGATATGGGCTGGTAAATTCTCTCGCTGCACCCAGCATCAATTGGGAGTTTTGGATACATCTAAGAACTCTAACCGAGGCAAGTTGTTTTCAGGTGCTTCTGATGAATACAAATTTGAGTAATAGTCTTTGAGGTGCGATTGATTTGACCAGGATTCACAGTTCACAAGTTTGCAGGAGGTATCATTAATCTATGGGATAAATTGGGAGAGGCTGATAAACATTTGAGCTGATCAGCTATAAGTTTACTTGACTTCTCTCCATATTCATAAACGTATCCACATATTCCATAAAATAAAATGACATGTGTCGCAGCAAGGGATTAAGCCTGGTTGCCCCTGGTCTAAGAGCAATCCACATGTTTACAAAAGGCTATTACAACATTGGTATAAGAACAGTGTAATGTGTGGCCGTGTGCTTGAGCGACAGAGAGTGACAGCGGTTGGATGTGCCCTGAGGAGATCAGCTGTTAGCAGAAAGGAAAATAGCAGTAAAGTTGTCTCATGTTTTAAATGTAGTGTCTCACACACACACACACACACTTTTTGGCCCAATCCCGTCTGATTATGTCCGAATATGAACTAATCAATAACAAATTTGAAGTTGAAGACGATCACAATTTTATCAGTTAAAGTTATAGTAGGCCGTAACCAATAAGACGGGTTTTTTTAAAAAAAAAAAAGAAGTAATTTGACTAATTATTTTTGTTGCAGCTGGGTGTGCCTCCTATCACGCTCACTGTGTTTGTACCTTGGGCATACGGCTCATGCCTCCCACAAGCAGCACCTCTCCTATGTCTCCCTTGGACACCTCGGCGTCCTGCATGGCCTTCTGACAAGGAGCCACGGTGCGTCGGATCAGGTCAGCCACGATGCCTTCAAACTGAGTGCGGGTTAGCTTAATGTTGAGATGTTTGGGACCAGAGGCATCCATGGTCAGGTAGGGAAGGTTGATGTCAGTCTGGAACAGAGAATAAACACCACTTAAAAATGACCTGGAACAAAATGCCTCAGACTGTCACAGAAGCCAGCCATAAATCAATCGTTACAGTTTGTTTCCTGTTGATTGATTAACAAAATAGTCAACACGGCTCTAGTTTCTTGATCAGATGATGCATCAATACAGAGTGAAAATTCGCATTTCAGCCATTCAAATTAAGGCATAAGCAATAAATGCAGTTATAATTGTCAGAAAATATGTCATGTACCTCAGATATGATGCAGTAGCTGGCCTGTTACTTTTTGGTAAATTAACTGCATTTATATAGTGCTTTTCCAATCTTTGCGATCACTCAAAGCGCTTTACAACACATCAGCATTCACACACATTCACACAGAGGCTACCATACAAGTTGCCACATGCTCATCAGTGATAAACACTCACACACACACACCATTGGCCATCGGGAGCAATTTGGGGTTCAGTATCTTGTCCAAGGACACTTTGACATGCTGACTGCAGAGGCCGGGGAACAAACCTCCGACCCTCCGACTGGTGGACGACCACTCCACCTCCTGAGCAACAGCCGCCCACTGGTAACGCAATTTCTGTATCGTAGCGTATGTGTATGCTTCACTATGGGCTTATAATGATTATGACTTTTTGGTGCATCAGTCTGCAGGGTTCATTCCTAAATATTATCTTAGATTAGTGACAGTGAAAAATAAACAGACAAGACTGCCAAAAGGTTTTAGATGGAGCCCAGTGTGGGGTAGAAATAGGAACTGTTCATGATTGTGTATTTTGACTTGACACCTGTTGCATCAGTGACGATGAGGGGTTAGGTACTATGTACCTGCAGTGAAGAGGAAAGCTCACACTTGGCCTTCTCAGCAGCCTCTCGGACTCTCTGAAGACCCATGTTGTCTTTCATCAGATCCACACCAGACTGAAGAGACAAGACATAACACACATGTAAACCTGCTCTGCGGGTCATCTAAAGATTGGATAGACTTGAATTATTTACCTCTCTCTTGAACTCTTTGACAATGTGTTGGAGGAGGTGCTGGTCAAAGTCCTCTCCCCCAAGGAAGGTGTCACCGTTGGTGGACTTCACCTCAAAAACTCCCTTCTGGATCTCCAGGACTGAGATATCAAATGTACCTCC
>CALSCE010006244.1:0-11575 GCA_943593645.1 Bovichtus variegatus
AGACAGACGGGCAGGCAGGCAGACAGGCAGACAGACAGACAGAGAGACAGGCAGACAGACAGACAGAGAGACAGAGAGACAGGCAGACAGACAGACAGAGAGAGAGAGACAGACAGAGAGACAGACAGGCAGACAGACGGGCAGGCAGACAGACAGAGAGACAGAGAGACAGGGAGACAGAGAGACAGACAGACAGACAGTCAGGCAGACAAACAGATGGAGAGGCAGACAGGCAGACAGACAGACAGAAACAGATTAAAGTTTTCAAATATTGTGTTTTTTTTGTATCAAGTGTTTTTCCTTTTGAATGTATCGTAATGATTTGATGACAGACGTCAGAGGAACCTTCTCCAGCAGGTCGTTCTTTAATAAATACAAACAATAATGCAAAATGTGAATACTGTAATATTTCATTTCATCACTATATTTGTCTTTTTTTCCTCACATGCTGTGAGATGTTGCTGCACCTGATGCGTCATGAACTTCATGCAAGATTCTCCTTTTTGTTTCAATTGATAAACCAATTTATGCAAACTATGTATTTTTAATTTGTCCAATTAAACCATAGTATGACAAAACCAACGTTTCACTTTAATGCATTTATGATGACTTTAATCTTGTGTGTAAATATATATAGACAGGAGACTTGTTACAGTATTAATAAACAACAAAGTTAATATTCTCTGATACAGATTTATTCATCAGTAATGAGCAATAAAACTCGTGCACGTCAGGTGTAGACAGGAATACAAATACTGTCACTCAATTAAGATCATAACATTCAATATTAAACTGAAAACACTTTTTAATAAAAGCAATTATTTTATGATTCAAATTGAATATTCTTGCAGTTTTTAATAATGACTGTATTGCTTAATGTCCACATCTTTCATGTTCTGCAATATTCAGATTTATAACTTCAACAAAAAAAAAGTGAAGCAGTTATTTATTTTTTATTCTTTAAAATGAAAAAGCAGTTTTTCTGTATTTATTTGTGAATCATCTGCTGAGAGTTCTTGTAAATAATGCAGTTTATTTTAAATAATTCTCACAGATATATACACATATATACACACAGTATGCACTGTATATGCCGACGTCATAGTTTATGTTTTTATTTTAAGGCATTAAAGTTGTTCCGCCTTTTTCACCTTGTATTGACAACTTTATTATATCTGAATATACAGAAGGGTTCAGACTTTCACTTCGCAGCTCCTCCTTTATTCTGCATCAGAGGAAATAACACAGATAACGTGTCTTATTATACATGAATAATGAACCAGAGGGGACCATGTGCTCACGCTTTAATCGTCTCTATGTGCAGCTCAGCTTTATTTTAGATATATTGATTTATAAAAAATCCAGCGGCTGTGAGCATCAGCCTCGCACTACGTGACCTCAGGTCTCTGAAACCAACCACAGCCTGTTTCCACTGCGCTGCACACACGCTGTGGTTGTTCTGCACAGGGTGTGTCGGGGTCACAGAAGATGCATGATTATAAAGAGATGCTGCGGTTTAAAGACATGAGACATATCTACACCTCTCACGATACAGTGGTCGCAGCACACAGAATATAGGCCAAGACATAAAATAAGCTACAAGTCATTCTCTACACAACAGAGTTGTAAAACTATACATTTTATTAAAACCCACAGTCAGCTGTAGAAATTGGAGCAGAAATGTCTTAATATTTTTCACATTGTTACCAATACAAGTATCATAAAAGGAATTTCATCCATAAACATCTGCAAGTCAATTTTAGACAAATCACATTGTTGTTAAGTCAAAGAAATAAGTGGAAATGCTGCACTAAACCTGCAGAACTGGAAACCTTACGATACTTGTGATTATCACCAGCTGCAAAGTCTGTAATGATATCAAAACATATATTATTCATGCTTATATGACCAACGGAGTTCCCCAGGGTGCAATCCTGGGCACACTTTTTGTTTCAACTTCAAACGCTTCCATGCATCAAAGTGTTCAAAATAAAAATGATGTCAGTGTACAGAACACACGAGTGGATGTGGCTGAATGTACTTCAGTTTAATACAGACACAACTGAGATTATTGGCTTTGGTGCAAAACATAGTCAAAAAGTTTTTAGTTTTACCTCTGTATCCCAGAGTGATATTTTCTCAACACCAGCAGCAGAGCCACCAATAGCACGGAGGCAACGGCCCTCACGAACAGGTAGAGGAGGACGGGAAGCTGATAGGAGCTGAGAAACTCTGAAACGACAAAACGTTGAGAAGTCATGTAGCTCGGACTTCGTACTGATTTGATTGATTGTGTAGTGTCGTGTCTCTGAGCGGGGAAAGTTAATCTGATTAAATACAAATTCTGCGTCACCTCTGACAGTCAGCCAGCTCTCTGGTGACTCTACAGCTCTCTCTACAAAAAGTTGTGATGGAAGGAAATGGTTGACGTGTACTTACACTGCTTATTAGCATAACAACCGCCCTGGACGTGCGTCACCAGCAGCAAACACATATGTATCAGTGAGAGACGATGGAGAGGGCTGGACCTCAGCACGTCTTAAAAGTAGCATACAGATATTTAAATATATACACACACATATAATTTAAGGACTTGACGACATAAAGAATGAAATAAAGTACATATATGCACGTCTGCCAGCAAAAAAACTAAATTAATAATAAGAAAACTCTGTCATTTTAGCAGGAATTAATGACCTGTGTAGTAAATTAAAAGGAGAAATTTGTTTATTTTATCATGTGATTATATGTTTTTAGGTTCACTCAGAATAGCTAGCCCTGCATGTTGGCAGAAATACACATCATATCTTTCAGGCCCAACATTTAGTTAAATCATAAAAGTGCAGCTCTTCCACTTTTATTTTAGATAAACTGTACATATTTCTCCACAGTAATTTGTCATATTCCTATTGTATTTCCTTTAATGTAAGTTTCTTGTACACATTTTTTGGTTTTTCATAATAGTTTTTATAGTATTTCTCCTTATTTTACATTTTGTATTTCTCTTACAATGTTTATTTATGCACCAAAGCAAATCCCTGGCATGTGAAAACCTCCTGAACTGTACTAACACCTTCTGTAAACTCCTCAACAGGTGGGTACTCACTCAGTGTGACCTCCATGGTGTCCTGCTGCTGTGTGAACATCACACTGACACAGCCGCGCTGTAATGACAGAAGCTTCCTCTTCCTGTCTGGCAGCGTGCTCCTCACGCAGAGGGACAGATACCAGACACACGTGCACGGAATGAAATGTACTGCAGGGCTGAAGGGGGAACGAGAGTGTGAGGACGCTGGTGGAGAAGCAAGAGTCCAGAGAGTTACGATGCAGGAAGTCAGTGGCTGGATGCCTCTGTGGTACATGAAACATATTCAATCCATTTTCAGTGAACTGTTCTACATTCAAATGCAGCCATTTGATCTGGAAGCATGCAGGTGATGCATTAAAAAGCCAGGCAGTATATTAAGAAGTCCAACTTTAAGAACACTGGCTGGATACATTGGGGTATTTTCTTTCAGTCGCCATATTAATAAGCTATTTGTATTAAAATATGATATTTCAAATGAATCCAAATGTGTCAAGTCAGTTGTTCTGACAAGAAGTGTGTTTTTCGTTGCTTCTGTGTGTGTGTGGCGGGTGGCCGGCTGGACTTGAATGTACGCTGCATGTACAGTAATAACAGGAACCTAAGAGGAAGACACAGTGGACGTGATCCTGCAGCGGAGGACACCAGATGATGACAGTATGACCATGAATCTTGGATGAACAATAGAAAAGGTTTCAAACTGTCACTCAGAGGCCCTCTCTCTCTCGCAGGAACCGCACAGCAGCCGTCACCAGAAATAAGCTGCAGAGAAAGAGAAACTTGTGGCCTGCACGACGTCGCAGCTGCCTCAGTCTGACAGGCAGCAGCAGACAACATGGAGGCTCCAGCCGGCCGCGTCACTCTGTGTGAGTACTGAGCGTAACGCTCTGCAGTAAACGTGCTGTCGGAGACGAGTAATATGGGTTTTATCCACCTTTACGAGAAACATTTTCACGATCAGACGCATGTTTGAAAATGCACTAAAATTTGGGCATTATTTTTAACTTGAACGTTTACTTTCTTCGCTATTTACCCCAAGACACCATTTTGATGATGAGACTGACATTCACCAAGTATCCATCCCCTGCGAGTATAAATGTGTTGATCATATGGAGTGCAGGCTAAGTGACGTGAAGTCGACTCTTCTTCTCTGTGTCTTCAGTGGTCCACGTGTGGCTGCTGACTCAGATGCACCGTTGTTATTCCCAGAGAGCTGGTAAGTCATATTAAAATACACATCATTTTTGCATCCGTCGCGTGACGCCATTGGGCCCAAAGAGACTTTTTTTCTACAGCTTTACATCGAGTTAGAGACGCCTCAAGGCCCCACTGTGAACACTTCAATAACCCCTGTTCTGTGGCTGCATGTCCGAGGCAATGTAGATCTGCTCTGCAACAATGTGTTTCAATTCAGTCAACTCACCGTCTGCCACAGACGCAGCTCTTCCTCGCGTTGTTCCAAACAGACAGCAGCTCTTCGAATACGAGCCTGTTGTTTTTCACTGTGAGGGACCGGCTGGGTGGAGAGTGATGAGGAGGATCAAGGCCGGCGACATGACATGCGCTTCTAGCTGGGACACGTCGGGCGCGCGCTGCACCATCAAGCATGCCTTTTCCTCAGACAGCGGAGAGTACTGGTGTGAAGGAGGAGACGAGAGGAGCAGCACGGTCAACATCACCGTCACCGGTATGTGGTTCTTATAGTTACAGTACATTGTTTTATGCAGAAGATCGTTTCATTAACATCGTGTGGTGCAGATGGCTCTGTGATCCTGGAGAGTCCCGTCCTCCCTGTGATGGAGGGAGACGCTGTGACTCTGAGCTGCAGGGAGAAGACGACGACCTCCAGCCTCACAGCTGACTTCTATAAAGATGGCCGCCTCCTCAGGAGCAGCTCTACAGGAAACCTGAGCCTCCGCAATGTGTCCAGGTCTGATGAAGGACTCTACAGCTGCAGCATCTCTGGAGCTGCAGCGTCACCAGAGAGCTGGCTGACTGTCAGAGGTTGTTGTTGTTTTTTATAGATTATAAATAAAAGGGATTTAAATGCAAAGCTGCATTGTGATTGATTAAACGAAAAGGCAGAATGCACACAAAGTATTGGATAAGAAGCAACAGATCGATGGATCGTTGTGTTATGATGAAGAACATGAAAATGTTTGCATCCTGCAGTATGCAGATGACATTACGCTCTTTGTTCCTGCTTGTGTTATATGTTCCCTGCAGACATACACCCTGCAGATGATTGCTGCTCTCACGGCACGCTCCTGCGGATTTCAGGCTTCCTGTTACTGGTGGCTCTGGGGCTGGTGGTGGGACTGCTTCCCTGGAGGCGACGACGGTCGGTACCGAAAACTAGAATCTCTTGATTAAATGAGCGGTTGTCTTGCTCGCAGTGGATTTCAGGAAGCCGCTCTGTTGTTTCCCGACTGACCACGACTAACTTCGTTCATGTGTTTGGTCCATGGTGGCAGGTACCAAGACTTCCTTTCATCCGTCCTTCCATGTACAAAGAGGTGAGGACCCCTAGCCATGGAGCGCGATACAGCGATATCATGTCTTACTCTAACCTGCGTCCTACTTTTGGACATCATTTTCTATCTGTTGTGAAACCATGTCTTGGGTCTGAGATGCTTCTCACACAGAAGCTCAGAGAAAGGACTTGAGCGCGGCTCCGTCTCCGAGATAAGCCGTGAACCAGATGTGCACTTGTTGGAGACACTTCCCGTGCAGCAGTTCAGGTTCAAACTGGATTCTTTTGCATTGTTAAAAATTTATTCTCACGAGTGCTAGTAACATCCGACGGTACTTTACCATCAAGACGACAAAAAAGAGTCACATACTGTATATACATATATATATATATTTATATGTCATTTTTGTTTTTAAATGTCTTACTTTCAGTTGGAGTGTTGAAAAAAATTCTGTAGAAAAATACAAAAGTTCCTAAACTGTGTGGATTTCCTCATTAAAGATGATGTACAGTGAAGATGAAGACTGTGCAGCAGGTCGTCTTCACGTCTTCCCCAGGGTCTATTTTAAGAGGCAGCGTAGTGTTACAGTTACACCACGTTGTTCTGCGGTCTGTTCACATGCTGCTGCGGCTTCTCACTGTGGTGAGCTGGCAGCGTAGTTTCACTCTAAAGTATCTGAAGACTGTTCACTCATTGTACTGTAATAAACCATTCATTTAAACACACATACAAGGTTATTAGTGTCATTTAAGAGAAAACATTGATACGACAGATTTCAAATGAAGCGTGTTGACTGTCACGACACGTCAAAATGAGCTCTGTACTTATCATCTTTTAGCTTTTTAAACACGCACGACTCCATGTGAAGCAGCGTGCTCCGTCTCTCACGTGGACCGATCCGCACTGTGTTTACTGCCCTGGTGTTTGGGTGTAAGTAGTAAAGCTGAATGCTAACAAACACAGCAACATGCTGACAGTCACACGATGAACATGCTGGAGTTTAAGCGGTAAAGCACAGACACACTAATGTGCACAGGAAGAGGAAGTGCTGCGCGTTGGGTCTCATGTTAACCGTAGTTCAGGCAGTCAGCAGCCAGACACCATGGAGGCCACAGCTCCCCGCAGCACTCTGTGTGAGTACCAACTGTCTTACCATCACAATACATGGAAGAGTCTCACCACAGCAAGCGTCATTGTGTGACCTCTTGTCTCTCCAGCGCCGCATCATCTGCTGCTGCTGCTGCTGCTGCTGCTGGGACCGCACAGCTCGTCTCCAGATGCTGGTAAGTCATCATGTTTTGGGATTGGATCCCCTCGTTATTGTCCAGTGATGGACAGCAGTTGCAGAAGATGCTGTAGTCAGTCATTCAGGGTCTTTGGAATCTGGAGGATTTATCACGTGGAAGGCTAAAAGGTAGAAACTCTCGATGTCTACGTCTTTGTCCCTCTCAGATGCAACTTTTCCTCGAGTCGTTGCGTCCAGGCTGCAGTTCTTTGAATACGAGGCCTTGTCTGTCAGCTGTGAGGGCTTTCTCAGCGATCGCACCAGCTGGACGGTGATGAGGAGGACTAGGGGGATCGTGTCTGCATGTTCCAGTAGTTTGGAGGACACCGGATCCTGGGCCATTACAACGGCCTTTACAATGGACAGTGGAGAATACTGGTGCGAGGCTGGAGGACAGAAGAGCAGCACCGTCAGCATCGCAGTGACCGGTACGTTCAAGACCCACGCAGCAAACATTTTGAAGAACTTGGGATCACGTATGAACATGTAGGTGAAATACACTCAATACTTCATTACGGATCTAAATCCAGATGTAGTGGCCTGGAAATATGTGTTTTAACTTGTTTTAATATTGAAGGACATGTGACTCATATCATATTAGTTAGTGTTAAGTGTAAACATTTAAAGACTTTTAGACGGAGTACAAAGTGATGTTATTATTATATCGGCCTCTGAAGTGCTTTCACACTGTAACAGTTACCGTGCCTTTTTGACGCCACATGATTGATAACCTATTTAGTCCTATAATGAACACTTTAACTTAAATTAAAATATGGTTTAACCTCACGTGTGGTGCAGGCGGCTCTGTGATCCTGGAGAGTCCTGTCCTCCCTGTGATGGAGGGAGACGCTGTGACTCTGAGCTGCAGGGAGAAGACGACGTCCTCCAGCCTCACAGCTGACTTCTATAAAGATGGCCGCCTCATCGGGAGCAGCTGTACAGGAGACCTGAGCCTCCACAGTGTGTCCAGGTCTGATGAAGGACTCTACAGCTGCAGCATCTCTGGAGCTGCAGCGTCACCAGAGAGCTGGCTGACTGTCAGAGGTGACATCTGCCACCAACGTCATGTAGTCCTACATTCCTATGCATTTTTCATAATACTGTTTTGATTAGATCCCATGTTTTTTTTTCCTTTGTACCATGAAGAGCGTGCGGCGCGCTCCCCTCGTGTCTTCAGCCTGCTGTGGATAATCATCACCGTCTTCCTTGTGGCTCTGCTGCTGCTGCTGCTGCTGGGACTCCACTTCATCAAGCTCAAAGGTACACAACATCCAAATACACAAAATACTTTCTGACTGAAACCCAATGAGGCTGCTCAGTATGCAACGTGTTACTTGGACAGAAATTCAGCAAGATTTGCATATTAAACCATTATATGTAATACTAAACTAAAATAGACTCGACTTCACATTTGGATCCATGTTTCAATTTTCCTGCTAAAATAATGGTGACGTTTTTTTATTGCTATGTTTCAGTGTCTCCACAGAGCCGTGTAGCTGATCTGGAAACATATGATGTCATCTCGAGTCCCTGGAAGAAAAAAGGTAATAATTTTACACTGACAAACACAGAACGCTTCCTGAAAACAAAAAAATATATTTCTTATGTTTCTATCTGCAGAGACCGGTGCCGTTGAACCACAACAGGCAATATATACAGTCATCACAAACGGCATGAAGAAGAAAGGTATTTAACTTGACACTGACAAACACAGAAAGCTACCTGGGACATCTTAAATCAGATAAAGCCACTAATTGATCAGAAAGTACATTTGTATGACTGCAAACCACTGGATACATAAACGGACATTTGTGAAATATCTTTTAAAAGGCCACACTTGATTCTTTAAGCTATCTGAACCTGTGTGCTTCATGAGCTACTGGTTTTATGGTTTTATTTTAGCTTGTTTAGTCGCAGCTCAGACATGAGAAACCCACAGACAGAAAGAGTTCCCGGTGTAGCAGCTCCTGTGCTGGCTGGACTTACAGTCAAGAGGCTATTAGCATCAGAGACAAGGAGCCTACCTTGAAGGGAACTTCAAGAAACATGAAGTCCGAAGCAGCTTTGTGCTAACATGTAAAAATGGGCCAGATGGAACAGAGTAAACATTAGCACTCGTTATTAGTTTCAGAAAATGTTTTTATTACTGTATGTAACAATTGCAATAAGTGTTTCATTTAAAATTGAAATCAAACATTTGACTCGTTCTAAAGAGAGAAATGTGTACATTCAATAAAACATGAAATCATTGACTCCCATCCTTAAATCCTAACTAGGTTAAGTAAGTGAGTAGTTTTTAACACTAATGTTAATGAGGGTGTCATCTGCATAATACTGATTATAAAATAGAGTGGATTGTGTGTCTCAGGCTAAAGTTATGGGTTGCAGGGAAAACCAAAGAGGACCCAGCATTGAGCTCTGGGGTACCCCTCATGCAGCAACAATGTATTTTGGATGTATTTACATTTTAGCCTCACTCACACCATCTCGCTCTGTCAGATGAGGATGGACCCTTGACTACACCTGTTTACTCTGCTTTGAGGATGGGTAAGAGGCTTTGCTGGATTTGTTTCCTGCCAACACTTTCTTTGTTCGACCTCAACACTAATCAAACTCTCAATTCCCCAAAATCCTTCTATCTGACTGACATCACTGACTTTGTTTTCACAGCAGAAGCAGGAGTTTCCAGCTGGACTGCGACACCAGTTCCCTCTGCAAGTACCAACCCACTTTAGAAGATTGTTTTTTATTAAACAATCGATAAGTAAGAGTCTCTTTCCTCTATATTTCTGTTGCGAAGAATTTTTTTGTGTTTTTGTAAAAGTTAAAGTAAAGTATGTTTGTGCAGAAATAACTTGTGTCTCACAGAGTAGAGACACTTTTTAAAATGTCTGCTTGTATGTCCAATAAGTCTAGTAAGTTTTACATCTTTTGACTGACATATTTCATTAATATGACTTGAATATGGCCTGGCCTTTTAGGCCTTTTTAAAGGTATTTTTAAAAGTGGGCTGGCATGGCTCTCATCATCATCATCATCATCATCATCATCATCATCATCATCATCACAAGTCGTCTGTTTTCATTCTGCTTGTGCACGTATCTGAAGAGCTGCTGCGGATGTTAAATATGCTCACTGTGATGTCACCGCCTGGTTTGTTCCTATAATAATATATATTTGTAAAATAGGAAAATCAAATAAAAATCATAAAAAAAATAAAAATGGAAACCAATGCAGCTGTTATTACGGTATATTTACAATAAATGTCAAGCTTCACTTCATACATTTATTTTTTTTTTGCCCCAGAAAAATGTGATTAATAACAATACATGTTAAAAATGGGCTACTTGGTCCTCATAAATGTGCATATGGTGTGATATAAGGGCAGAATGAGTGTGTGTGTGTGTGTACAACAATGTGTATAATCTGTGCACGTGTACAGACTACATTGCATCAGTGATTATTTTAAGATCGTGTGTGTGTGTGTGTGTGTGTGTGTGTGTGTGTGTGTGTGTGTGTGTGTGTGTGTGTGTGTGTGTGTGTGTGTGTGTTAAACCACATTGTTCTGTACACACGTCTGCAGCTCTTTGCTTCACCCTGAGGGCAAAAGGAAGTTTAAAGTTATATAATTACGAGTGATGTTCGTCTGTGAAGCTGGTTTGAACATTAATGTTGTGCAAATGCTGCATTCGTGCATTACAAAGAAAATAAATAAATGAAAAGAAAAGCTTTTTAAAAGATCCAACAACCGTAAGCTTCCTGACTGTTTTAGCACAATAAGACACCGGCCTTGTTAAAATGCTTGGACTGTTTATGATTTATAGTATAAGACATTAACAACCAGACAGGGCACCAACAAAATAAACTGAGAATGAATCCATAAAAACCTGAATAATTAGTACAGGTGTACCGCGAGTGGCACCTGGTGTTATTACAAAAGTTTCAACAAAATAAAAGCCTTTTTAAACATGTCAATGACACACAATACCATAAACGTGGAAGATAATGAAAGTGTCCTAAATGAGTAGAGTTTGTGGGATTGTTTTCATATTCGACACAGCCCGCTGTAGCCTGTCAGGCTTTTTATCTACCTCCACATGCGTCCTGGCCGGGGAAAGTCTACTTCAGTCCCCGTGCCACCCTGCATGTGTTTGAATTCACTGTGAGTTTGTTTTCAGACGATGCATTCTGCAGGACGGCGCCTTTAGAGTCAAACCAGGAGGCGGTCTGACAGGAAAACTAATATGAACGGCAAAGAAAGAAAGAAAGAAAGGAAGAAAAAAAGAAAGAAAGAATCAAAACCTGTGCAAGAAGTAACACAGCAGCACTGACACTCTGACAACGAGGGGCAGCAGGAGCACCGACAGGGCTGACGAGGGGAAGTGGAAACAGGTGAGCAGAGAATGAGAGTCAGCTGACAGGAGGAGCGTCTGAGGACATCTGCAGGGGGGGGGGGGGGCCATGGGGGGGGGGGGGGGGGGGCGGTGGGGGGGGGGGGGGGGGGGGCACAATGCAGAGGCCTGGGGAGTCACGTTGTGAGTTGTGTTCATTTAAACAGTGTTTTCATCGAACACCTGGAATACTGTGTGCACAAACACTTCTTTTAAACACATTTCTGTGTGAAACTTAAGTTCTGAATGTCCTCTAATACTATAAACAAGCTTTGCTTATAGACTGGGTGACATTTATCCATCCATCCATCCATCTTCTTCCGCTTATCCGGGGTCGGGT
>CALSCE010006245.1:0-10863 GCA_943593645.1 Bovichtus variegatus
ATATATATATATATATACACACATATATATACACATATATATATATATACACACATATATATATACACACATATATATATATATATATATATATATATATACACACATATATATATATATATATATATATACACACATATATATACACACATATATATATATATATATATATATATAGTATACAGTTTGAGGGTCAGGTCCATGGGTGCCACTGCATACAGTAAGCACGTAATTTCCGGTTAATCTTTCGTGTCTGTGTTGTTGATAGCGTACTTGAGTTGCTCTTGCTTAACTCAGTTAGAGGGATTGGGATTAATTTTGAGCAACTGGGAAAGAAGCTTAAACTGTTGAATGTGTATGCACCGAATGTGGAAAAGGACAAAAGGGATTCCTTTGAAAAAATAAGGTAGACTGTGTGATGGGAACTGTATGGTTGTGGGCGACTTTAATGTGTGTGTTGACGACTTGATTTATCTGAGACCATGTGTTTTAAAAATGACTCTAAGGGGCAGTTTGAAAGAAGTCATGCGAGTGGGGGGCCTAATGGATGTGTGGAGGGAGAGAAACCCAGCAGGGAGGGTCTTCTCACGAAAACAAGTAGTAAGAGGGGTATTAAAACAAAGTAGAATAGACTTAGTATTAAGTACAGAAGAAATAGGGAGAAATAGGGAGGAAGATAGGAAATATAGAGTACAGAGTAACTGTACTGAGTGATCACATGGTGTTAGGCTTCAGCTTCGGGCATAGTTGTGAGTGGAGGGGAGGGGAGGGGAAGGTGGTGTTTGAACGGAGCTGTGCTAGACGAGGAAAAATATAAGGAACAAGTGAGGGATTGTACAAAGAGAAATAAGAACAAGGAAGACTATGAGAAGGATATGGGGACATTGTGGGAGGGGTTGAAAAAAGAGATAAGGAGCTTGAGTGTAAGCTCCAGTAAAGGTAGGAACAGGAAGGAAGGAGAGAAGGAGAGGAGACTAAAGGAAGAGTTGGGAAGAGAGGCAGATGGGGAGGAAGGGCGTGATTTAGGGAAGTATATTAGATGAACTGGAGGAGTTGGAGAAGAAGAAGAAATGTATGGGAGCAATAGTTAGGAGTAGGGCGTGATGCTGTGGAGTGAGAGAAATGCACAAGATTCTTTTTGGGATTAGAGAAGACAAAACTGAAAAATATTTATTTAGAGCAGGTGGAAGGGAAGAACTGAGAGA
This sequence comes from Bovichtus variegatus, assembly GCA_943593645.1. Classification (NCBI taxonomy): domain Eukaryota; kingdom Metazoa; phylum Chordata; class Actinopteri; order Perciformes; family Bovichtidae; genus Bovichtus; species Bovichtus variegatus. The sequence goes on from CALSCE010006245.1 coordinate 1,206, forward strand.
GGATCACAGACTTTGTAGGGATAGTGGAAAGAGTGGAAGGATTTTATAGGGAGTTATTTAGGGAAGAAGAAGTTGATGAGGTGAGTGTGAATCAGGTGCTCGGTAAGGTGAGAGCGAGAGAGGCGAGGGACATGTGTGAGGGGGAGAGAGGGACGGGGAAATAGAAGCAGCTAATCCTGGGTTAGGGAGGAATAGGAGTCCAGGGCTGGATGGGTTAACGGGAGACTTCTTTAGAGAGTTGAGAGAGGAGTTAGTGCCAGTGTTACTGAGACTATTTAAATATATAGAGGAGAAGAGAGAGATGCCCATTAGTATGTGTACAGGGGTAATTAGTATTGTACACAAGAAGGGGAATGGGGATAGATTAGAGAACTATAGGCCACTTAGCATGTTAATACTACAAAATATTGGCTGAAGTGTTAGCAAGCAGAATTAAGAAAGTTATAGGGGCAGTAGTAGGAAGCAAACAGGCTTACAGCATACCGGAGAGGGATATAGCAAGCAGAATTAAGAAAGTTATAGGGGCAGTAGTAGGAAGCAAACAGGCTTACAGCATACCGGAGAGGGATATAGCGGACACAATAGGCAGTATTAGGGATACAATAGAATAAGAGAGAGGGGAGGAATAGTTCTAAGCTTAGACTTGAATAAAGCGTTTGATGGGGTTAATCGCGGTTACTTATATAGGGTGTTAGAAAGACTAGGATTTGGGCATAGGGTGGTAGGATGGATTACAATCATGTATGATTTCACCAACGGCTCTGCTATATCAGCAGAGCCGTTGGTGTGGGAGTGTAGGACTGTACGGTAGAGCTTCAGGGGCTACAGTAAACTTAGAGAAATCAGAAATAATGTATTGTGGAGGGGATAGAGCAGAGAGGATAGATATTGGATTAAAAGTTAGGAAAGATTATTTGAGGGTGTTGGGTGTGTATTTAGGGATAGAGGATAGAGAAGGGAGAGACCTGCAATTTGAAGGGATGGTAAACGAGATGAGGAAAACATTAAAATACTAGAAGCTTAGAGGGTTGAAGTTAAAAGGGAAGGTGGTTGTGGTGAATGTGTTGGTCATGAGTAAACTGGTGTATGCGATGAATGTGTTGGATGTGCCGGAGAAGGTAATAAAAGAAGTGGAGAAAATGGTGAGTGAGTTTTTGTGGGATGGAAAGGGGGTGAGAATAGCAAGAGAAGTGATGGAGAGTGATGGGTATAAAGATGGAGGGTTGAAGCTGATTCATTTGGAAAAGAAAAAGAAAGCAAGTAGGGTGAAAATGATGATAAGATATATAGGGAACAAAATAGATCAGGTATGGAAAGTATTTCTAGGGGAGGCAATTAATAAATGTGGTGAATGTGGAGAGAGTGGGGTTTACATGGAGCTGAAGAAGGGGATGTTGAATGAGGTGACGGAGTTCTACAAGGAGGTGTTGGGTGCATGGGGTGAATTTGTGAAACGTGTAAAATATGAATGCATGAATGTGAGGCAGGTGTGGGAGCAGCCAGTGTTCCTGAACCCTAAAATCACATCGGAGGGTAGCACAATTTATAATCGAGTGATGTGGAGGGCTGGGTTTAGGAAAGTTAGGGATCTAGTTTATGAGTTTGTACCGGGGTTCATGGGGGCACAGGTGGTAGTGGATGAGGTGAGAGAAAGGGGAGAGGAAATGTGGTTAGGCACAGCGGAGGGTGTGGTAGAAAAGATAAAAGAGGAGATGCCAAGTGAATGGGTGAGAATGATCGAGAATGAAACGGTAGCGGATGTAGAAGGGGTTGTGTAGATGTATGTGGGTGAAGGGGATGTGAGAATGAGCCTGATGAATGTTGGTACGAATGTGATCTATATGATGAGAGGAAAAGAAGTGAGAAGACCGGCTTCAGAGACAGTGTGGGAGAGTGTGTTGCCTGGTTTGAATGTAAAAAGAATGTGAATGAATCTGAGAGTGAGGTGGAACAGTATTGAATGCGAGCACTTAGATTTTTTACTTCGGCACAATAGGGTGTTTAATAATTTCATAATTAGTCAATTTGACATGAATGTAAAGAAACAATGTGATGTGTGTGTTGTGGAAGTAGAAACGTGTGTGGAAGTAGAAACGTGTATGCATGAATTTTTTGAATGTAAACAGTTGGAAAGGTATTTTGGAAAGGTCAAAGCACTGATAAGGAGATGTTGGGGAGATACGTTTGGGGTGAGAATGGAATGGAAGGAGTTATGGTTGTTTGGAGTGAATGAGAAAATGAAGGGATGCAATATCAACCTGCTAAATTACATGCTAAATCATGCAAGGCGGGCAGTCAAGCTGAGAAGGAACCTGTGCAAGTATGAGAAAAGGAGAACAGACGTTTGGAGTATATTTAAAAGCTTAACCCAAAGAGATGTGCGGATGGTTTACGGATATATCAGTGAGGATGTTTGTGGAGGGGAGCAGCTTTGTGGGGATTGGTGAGGATGGGAAGGTGGTGTTGGACTTTGGATGAAGAGGATGGTGGGTCGGTGAATGGAAGAGATAGGTTTGGTTGGTGGGGGTTGGTTTGTGTGGTTTTGATATATTGTTTAGTGTTAAATATGTGATTATGTAGTTTGTTTGTTTGGGTGGTTTGAAAATATTTTTGTGAAATATGTCAGTATAATTTGTTTGTGTGTTCAATGTAACATATGTGGTGTAGGGTGTTGGGTTTGGTGGGGATCGGTGTGAAATTATGTAAATAAATGTGAGATGAAAGAACGTGTTTTTGATGATAGATTAAAAAAATAAACTGAAAGGATGGTGATTCAAGCCCACCCAGGGACGTTTGTTGTTCAAATAACCAAGTTTCTTAACTGATGACTTTGACAAATCATTAGTTGCTCTTTGTCCTTGTATCCAAAATAATTACTTTAAATTTCAGAGCACAATTGAAATTCAAACTTTAAAAAAGTAACGTGTCCTTAGCTACGACAGGTCTGCATTGGGCAGCTACTATTTTTAAAGAACGGCAAAATAAATGGGTTGACCTATACATTTTTAGCCCATCTTTGAAAATTAAATAGGAAATGCAAGTGGGGCTTGAGAAATAGGGCAACAGCCCCTCAGCAACATCGTCTACACACCTGCATAAGGCAGTTTCTGCGTTTTCGAATAAAAGGAAAATAAATAGATTCACGTCTTCGGTATTAGCCCAGCTTCTAAAAGTAAATAACAAATGCAAGTGGGCGGGGCTCTTAACATTTAGGCCACCCAGAAATGCATAAAAAACTACTTTTTTTGTCTTTAAAAAAAGTACGAGGGTATATAAAGACTTTAAAATACCACGAGTGAAAATGGGGGCAACAGAATTGTGCTTTCTTCTCTTTCTCTCATTTTTCTCTCTTTTTTTCTTCTCCCCCCCTTCTTCCCCCTTCTTTTCACCCCCCCCCTTAACAGACTATTGTTCCCAGTTTATAAAAGGAAAATAAACAGATTCATGTGTCAAATGCAAGTGGTCGGGGCTTAAAATTTAGGCCACACCCCTCACAAGAGTCTCTAATTTATCGTCCAATCACCATACTCACTGTCCATCGTTAGAATGGACCTAAGCCAATCACGTCGCTCACTGTCCATTGTTAGATTGGACCTGATTCGTTAGCAATCGCTGACGTTTCTACATGTAATAACGTTAACTGTAATATTTATGAATGGAAACAGCCATGTATAAATACGTCCAACTATTCACAGTAATTCAAGTAAGTAGTTATACAAACGTTGTATCAATTACCTCACATTTTATTAAGCTTACTACCCGTTTATGACCAGCAGTGCCGACATTAATCCTACAGCTCCTATAACGGAGATATTACGATCGCCATTATGTGCTGCAAGGTTTCAAAATATACACCGTTAATATTACCTGCTGTAATTTATGATTGCTATTGATAATGGCGTTATTTGAATGTGTATTGTTCTCCATATATAACGATTTCAAATGTATGTATGTATGTATATATGTGTATATATATATATATAAAAGACTGATGAAGATTGGTATTTTTTGTAAAATAGCATATTATATGTTATGATATAAATATATCAATGATAGATAAAGGATAATTATACAGTATACATATGAATTATGTGTATGAATATTTTAACATGTATAGAAAACATGTATTAATAACCGATAACATGTTACCAGTGTAGTTTGCTTCACTAATAGTGTTATTTGACTGTACTGCACTTGTTCAACATACCATGTTTATGCTCGTACATAGATGAAGCTATTGTTAACTTTATCATTTCCATGTTATCTTTAGATGAGCACTAAACCTAAGAGTCATAGAGCAATAGGAGACAGACGGTGGATGGTGCGGCTGAGGGCATTTGCCAGCTCTGGGGTTTGGCCTCCTGGAGGAGGCAATAAACCAGCGCCAAGGCAGCGCAAGTGGCATGACCTCTTTCAGAAGGTAAAGGATAGCAAAATATGTACCCATTACTTATTACTGTCATCAGTATGTCCCTTGATGAAAAATTGGCTATTTGCTGGTGCAGATAATATCAATGAGACGATCTACTGTACACTGAGTGACTCGCTCGCTCCAGGCTGAATAACAATTGTGATGGTTTCAGATTGAGAAGTGCCCCATGCAGGCCCATGGACAGACCACCCTCTTTGGGGAGTCCATGGCCTGAAATTGTGGTTTCCATGCTGTTAAAGTGATCTATTTGAAAATGACATCTCATTATTGTTATTCTTGCATCACATGTCTGTTACAATACTGTTATGCTGTTGCTGTTACATCACATGTCGTACTTGATGCTGTTTATTTTGCCTGCCTGTGTACCGAAGTCTGTGGCCTCAGTCTCGGCCCCTGGTGTGACTGCTGAAGTGCCACCACGGTCTTTCATGCGGCCCCCTCTTACTTTGTCAATGGTAAATATGTTCTTAGTTATGTTTTGTATGAATCATTTTGTAAGTGTTGCATGATTAACTCTGTTTCTCCTTTCAGTTCACTAAATCACGCTTTAGTGGGTCACAGTCTGCCTTACTCAAGCCCAATTTAGTAGCTAGGAGGTCCCCCAGCCCTTCTCCTCCTCCTGCTCCATCCTCTGTGAGGACTCCCAGCCCTGCTCCATCCTCTCTGTGGACCCCCAGCCCATTCTCCATCCTCTGTGTGGACCCCCAGGCCTGCTTCATCCTCTGTGTGGACCCCCAGACCTGCTCCATCCTCTGTGTGGACCCCCAGCCCTGCTCCATCCTCTGTGTGGACCCCCAGCTCTGCTGTTAACACCAACATGGCAGTAGGTTCTGTAAGTACAGTGTCTATTCCTGGGTCTGGCTGTGTTGTAAGTCATCTTTTGTGTAGCCTTTATTTATGCAATAATTAATATAATATATAATAATAGATTTATTTGTTGTTGTCTTCCAAAACATAATGTGTCTGCACGACTTCAATTAGCCTCTACTGGGGCTGCATCTTCATTCTGGTTGCCGGTTGAAATGCGCAAGACCATCTCTGTGCAGGACCAAAGATGGATTTCCAACACCCTCTTTCACTCTGGCAAACTGCGCCCAGATTTGAAGCTGTGGTACGAGCCCCCTGTCCCAGCCCTCATTTATCACCAGACACCGACGCCCGACCGCTTCTTCACCCATCGGCTAATGGTGTGGATGCCTTACCACCTGTGGAAGGTGAAGGTGTTCTGCCCAGCTTGTGGGAAGCAGTTGACAGGCTATGGTGTCCACAAGAGGTTTTCGGAAGGTCCTGGACATCGACATGTATTACCTTATGGTGACAGAGACTCTCAGGTGCACTGTGTGTTCCCTGAGCTATCTGTCGACCAGTCAGACTGTCCGGGACCAGCTGGACCTGCCGCACCAGAAAATGTTCTGGCTGATCCTGACCCGCAAGTGAGTAAAGCAGTTTTGAAAAGATGGTGTTTGAAAAGACATAAACAACTGAAATTTCCCTCCACTAAATATGTAACTAATCACTGGAACAATGAATATTGTTTTTATTTGAAAATTTTAAAAACATACCAAGTATATCTCAGGGAAAATCAAACAATGTAATACATTTTGAACATATTCTTAATAACAAATACAGTTGCAGGTATGATGTACGTGCACTCTATGATATTATCACATCTGTCTTATTGTGTCACCTCCTGGTCACAACCCTGTACAACAACAATACAATACAATACTTTGTAAACTGTTTAAACGAGCAGGGACCACAGCTGGAAATTGGCATTGTGCTATAGCTGGTGCAATACATTTATTACACACTGTCCCTGTTTTAAATAAACAAATAATTTAAATGAAATGTGCATTTCAGGTATGCTTGTGACATCCGTGTCATTCGGCTGCTTTGGGACCGGACCCTCGGCAACAGTCCAGCACGACTGGTGAAGCAGCTCAGGGAGGACCATGGGGAGGAATGGCTGAACCGGTTGGCACACTATCTTGGAGAGTTTGCTGACTTTGTGGATTGGCCCAGCCTCTTCCCAGTGATCTGCCAGGAGCCCCCGGAGCCAAGAGACATCCCCACCAGTCGCTGGCTTGCTGTCCGTGTACGGCAGGGACATCCTCTCCCGCATGGACCATATGAAGGCCAGCATCACCTCCACATTTGGTTCCATCTTAAAGATGGACTCAACCAAAAAGGTAATAAATAATCTTACTGTGTATTGGATTTCTATGTATGTTATACTCTCTTATCACTGACAACAACGTTACTTTGTATACCGTAATTTCTGGACTACAAGCCGCTACTTTTTTCCCACACTTTGAACCTCGCGGTTTATACAATGACGCGGCTAATTTATGGATTGTTCCCGCTTTCACAAGCTTCATGTCGCCAAAAAACTGAGCACCGTCGCATAATGTGACGTAAATCGAGCGCGCTCAAACTTCCCATTCATTACGATAATTAACTTTTTTACGAAATTTCTCGGTGTTTCATTCAGTGTACCAAATGAACCTCTAAAAACATTATGCCAACCTTCAATTGCATTATTAGTTCTTGGAATGTCTTCAGCAGCGGACATTATGAACAGCGGACATTATGAATGGTCACGATTCTGATTACGGTCATTTTGTCACCCTCATCATGGCAAAGACACGGAGAAAGGCATATGATGCAGCTTTCAAGTTGAAGGCGTTTAAAAGCCTATTTATTTTTGTTCCAAGCCGTGTTTCGTTAAAGCCTGTGTAAAGTTAATTTGTTTCAATGTACCGGTAGGCACCTGCGGCTTATAGACATGTGCGGCTTATTTATGTACAAAATACATATTTTTTAAAAATTCAGTGGGTGCGGCTTACATTCAGATGCGCTGAATAGTCCGGAAATTACGGTAAGTGTGTAATACATCTACATACACTAACTGCTCTAGATAATGTGTAAAAAATGCAAAATCTTAAACATCACTGTTGTCACATTCAAGATTACAATGAAGCTGGGTGGCCACGGCAGGGGGACAGCTCTCTGGGTGACCTCCATTGGCAATGAGGTGGGCCAGATCCTAATAAGTGTCCTGACAGTGCAGGAGGGGCCGGGACTGGACATGATGGCATCTGGTGTGATGGAGCGCTATCGCCAGGCAGCTGTTCCACCCCCAGCGCTGCTGTATGTGGACTGTGGCTGCTGTGTGACTGAGGGGACAAGCAAGCTGCAGAGCAGGTTTGGTGAGTGGCCAGACCTCCACATGCGGTTGGACATCTGGCATTTCATGAGGAGGCTGGCCGTCGGCTGTACCACCGACGCTCATCCCCTCTACCCCACCTTCATGGGCTGCCTCTCTGCATGCATCTTTGAATGGGATGCAGGGGACCTCACTCTGTTGCGACAGGCAAAGAGAGCACAGCTCAGGGAAGAGTGTGTGCCAGTCCTTACTGATCATGTGGTGGACACAAAAATCGGAACCACCACCAAGAGTGGCGTCGTCCTGACAAGGTACCGCTGTGCCAGAGGGTCCACATACCTAGAGTCTTTCCACCTCCACCTGAACAGGTTCATTCCAGGTTGGAGTCTCTCTTATGTATGATATTTTAAATATTCTGTATGCTTTCTTTATGACAGAGCATTATTCAGATTAAAAAGGAAAAAAATGTTCATTGACATAAATCATTTTGTTGTTTTGCCAGGAACCGGTGGAAATGCACTGAATTTTTAACTGTACCTCCTGGAAGGCCTGAACAGGTGGAACCAGGATCGAGGGACTGCTGCGGTGACCAGCAAGCAGTCATGTCTGCTCACCTGGGGATGTGGCCCAAGGTGTCAACACCAACAGCTTGAAGGTGTTTGGTCGGGCATTTGTGCCGACCTTCAGGCCACCTGCCAAATACACGGGTATATATAATTGATATCTGGCTACATAATACTTTTGGTGTGTGTGTTTTCAGTGTTCCTGCTTGAAGTTAAACAAGGCTTTATTTGTATCATTCTCATTGCCAAAGCATATTAATATATGTCTTTTTTTTCCATAGGAGAGCTGCTTGGTGTTGACTACCTGCTCAATCAGACTGGACAGCCCCTTAAAATTAACCCAGACTCAGAGGAGACTGAGAACATGCTGGAGGATGTGGATGAGGGCGAGGAAGGAGAAGAAGACGAGGGCTTTGAGGAACATGCAATGTCAAGTCTCCTCGATGACCCCAGCTTCTCTGTCTCCTCCTTGCCTTGTTCCTCTGAACCACTCTCCTCCTCCCAGCCTGCTGCCTCCTCTCTGCCTGCTGCCTTCCAGGCTACTGCGATCATGCCACAGCCAGGTGTCTCCTCAGCACTTGATTCGGTACCTCCTGATGAGTCCGGGGTATATAAATACATCATTATTTGAGAAGAAATAAAATCTGTGTTTTGTCCCATTTCACTGTCCTCAAATTGTGTTGCTCATCTCTGTTCTTGTGTGCAGGCTGTGGATGACTAGCATGGCAGCCATGGACAGAGTGGACATCTTGGCAGAGTGTCTGGTGGAGCTGAGAAATCAGCTCTCTCTTGCCCTTAACAACCAGCAGGTCAGGAGCATTTATAGTCTTGCCACTTTCCCTCTGTGCCCTGTCACAAATATTCACTCACGCCTGCACATGTTTTTGTCTTCTCATGTGCTGTTGTGTTCTCTCGATGCTTAGGTGAGCAACATTGTTGCTCTGTGGCAGAACCTGCTGCACTATGACAAGCAGAAAGTGTTTTTTGCTGCCAGACACCAGACCAGGCTGGACACAGGGAGCTTCAGGTCTCCTAAGAAGAGGCAGGAGTTCACTCCAGGGGTGGAGAGTGTGAAGAGGCATGCACTCACCACCACTGCCCCGCTTGCTCAGTGGCCAGATTGATGCCGCCTGATCGAGACCATCTTTGTGAGGCTCTGTGACCTCCATCGCAGTCCCAAGAAGATTGGGACTGGCACAGTGTTCAGATGGGATCTCATCCTGGAGGACTACAGGAAAATCAGGCGGCGCATTCTGGCCAACGGGACAGTTATGCAGCAGACCACCCTGCAGCTGGTGGACGTGAGTCACACCACCCTGGTGCAGTGGCATAACAGAAGGGTCAAGAGGAGGACAATGGGCAAGTCTAGTCCCTGTATCACCACTGCAGTCTGTGGCGGCTGACCCTATCCCCCCTGCTAATGTGCACCCCCCATGTGCACCCCCCCATTCAGGCGTGGCTCACCAGTACCACCTGCCAGGCAGCACCGTGGGCCAG
>CALSCE010006269.1:0-17113 GCA_943593645.1 Bovichtus variegatus
CAGGTTGAAAGACATGATTCCCCGAAAACGGTGTGCAGCGGCTTTGAGGTACGTGTCTCTTGTTTGGTGGGTGTTACAGAGGTGTTACCCAATGAGCAGCAATGTGTAGAAACCCCGCCATATTAAGAAAGCAGTGCACTTGTGTAACATAAGTTTAACGCATCGCTGTTTCCTCTTAAATAAACTTTTTGCTAGTTTTTTTTTTGTTACATACCCAAAACAGTTCATAATTAAATATATATATATATATATATATATATATTCCAGCAGTAAGTGAGAGTTTAAAAAAAATGTTTTTACTCAATTGTGGTTTTCCTTATTTTTGAAAAAAAAAACTAAAATATTCAAATTGTTTGTTTAGTCAGACCAAAGGTCCAAAACCCAAATAGGCTATGTTCTATTTACTGAAGTAAACAAATTAAGAAAAGTTCAAATCTTCACTTTTGAGAACTTACATTCAGTAACTTCCTGTCATTTTTGCTTGACATCACTTCCTGTCAACCGATGTATGGATTAGTGATATAAGTTATATTTATATTTATAAAGTTTATATTTGTGCGCACGCGCACACACGCAAACACAAAGCCTATGTATGTATAATATACACGTATATCCTATGAATGTATTGTAAATATAATTAAATACAGACTGAAATATCACTCTCTCCTTGAACATTATAGACGTTAACACTTTATTGTGTTAATGTATTACAGCTATTGTTATTTTTAGTTAAACTACAGTAACAACAAAACTAAACCGGGTTAGCTTACCTGTTTGAACCGGTTAAATGTTTACCGATTCAAGCCGTTGACGCTGGTAGAACATGTAACATCCCTCAGTAAATCAGCAGTTAGTTAATCAACCGATATATAACAGTACAACCTGCGGTCATTATTACCTGTGTTAGCTGATGTAAAGCGCCGCTGTGTGACCTTACTACAAGTTACAACACCACTGTGAAGCCAGAAGACTACAAAACATACAACTTCCGGTAAACGATTTCACAATAATATACACTATTATTACGAAGCCTATAGAAAGGAAGCTTTTGTTAACGATTTTAGGACTCTGGAAGAACACTCTTTTTTATTATTGCAAGTATGGGTTGCCACATAGCGTGTGAAGGTATATTTTTACCTATTCTACCACCCAGTGGTGAAAAACATTTTTGAGGTAGCATACTTGAGTATTTTCATTTTCTGCAGTTTTATACTTCTACTCCACTACATCTCAGCGAGAACTATTGTACGTTTTACTCCACTACATTTATGTGATAACTTTAATAAATTATGACGTAATTATATAGCTTAATCTACCCAACAGTATATTAAACTGAGCTCCATCTTCACCAGCTGCAACATTAAAGTGATCAACATATTAATGCATCAATAATTAGAATCCAATAATAGAATGTATTTTCTGAAAAGGGCCGTTCACCATATTGAGTACTTTAACTCTTGGTCATTTAATAATGTTTTGATGATAATACTTTTGTACTTTTACTTCAACTTTACTAGTTGAATGCAGGACCTTTACTTGTAACAAAGTACACTTTCTACATTGTGCTATTACTGCTTTTACTGAAGTAAAAGATCTGAATACTTCTAACATTGTCCAGCACCTAATGCACATTTTTGCACAAGACTACCACTTCTAAAAACTGCACAGCTACTTCATTTGAATTCAGACATACTGTCCATATATATACAGTATTTTCCCATATTTGTATTGTAATTTTCTTTCTTCTATACTGTTTATGTTTTTTGTTTTCTACGATACTTGCATACTTTCTTTTTCTCTTACTGTTTTTATGTTATTCACCATAGCAAATTCCTTGCATGTTGGCAATAAACCTGATTCTATAGCAGTTACGTATATTCACCACTGCTCTTATTTTGAAAACCCCGAACCGGAAGAGTATGGGTATTTCCTGTTTGGCTTGAAGGTGTCAAATGTCAAAACAGAGCAGCAGCGGCAGTCAGCACAGAATTACTGGGGGAAAAGTTAACACGGCCGTGAAATACAGAAAGGTTTGTGCGTTTGTTTCTACACATTTTTCTGAGTTTTTTGATGTATATCGTTTCCTATTGTGAAGTTTGATAAGTGGGAAAAAAACGTATTTTCTGTTAAGCTAACGTTAGCTTCTGACAGAATCCTCCAATTAGTTTAGCTTATAAACCAATAACTAATGCATGTTAGGCTAGTTATCAACAACATTCATACTTACATTTAGTATTTATGTACTGTCAAATCTTTAATAATTGTGTCTGTGTTTTTATCTTTTCATATTATAATATGCTTACTATTTATTTAATGCTATAGCTCCCTAAAGGATTATTATTATTAGTTTTATTATACATTTTATTATACTGTACCATATTATATTATATACATACTATACTATACTATACTGTACCATATTACATTTGATTGTCTGTTATACTTGTGCACTATACTATGTTATGTTATAGGCTACTACATGAATTATTATTATTATTATTATTAATACTGCTACCATTACATCACGCCTTGTACTATTTATTATATCTTATACTATACTATACTATAGTGTTGGACAAAACAAGACGTCAACGTTTGGCTCTGTCAACTTTTGATGCCCATTTTTTGACAATTGTTTGACATTTCATAGACTAAACAATCATCGATTGACTGAAAAGATTATCGGCAGATTGATCAATAATGAAAATAGGTTAAATCAGTTTCTATCATGACACACAGGCTTCAGATTGTCTCTGCTGTTCCATGAGTCCACCTAGAATGTTGTCTCTTTAAGAATCCGCACCAATAACTCATTTCATCTGAAATAGTTGTTCCACATCTAAGACTGGAATCTCCTGTCTGCTTATTCTATCTGTTAACAGCCCCCCCCCCCCCCTAGAAAATGCACTATATCACCATATCTATCAATATCATAATAACATAAATAATATATACTGAGGATTGTATCCATATGGCCCTGCCACGCCTAACAGGAACCTTCTACACGACTCCACCAGTAACTACAACCTCCAAAACAAACATAGCCGTCTTCTCCGTCACACAGTGTTAATAAAAACGGAACTTGTAAACCTCGCAAAGTTTGGATTCATCACAATTGTGGAGATGTTCACGTTATTGTGCACCACCAACCCCTCCCACTGTAAATAATGAACCCCAACAGATCAATGAAAACAAACGTATGTATGTGTGTGTGTGTGTGTGTGTGTGTGTGTGTGTGTGTGTGTGTGTGTACCTGCAGACATGGAGGTGACGAAGGAGGAGTGGTGGCAGGTGGAGGATCAGGTGGAGAAGCTGCTGAGCGGTCAGGGGTCAGAGGTCACCGGGTGCGACGTGGGCCTGGAGCAGAGCAAACCGGCGTCTCTGAGGAAGACCGTCACCTACATCGTCTGTGGCGTCATCTTCAACGAGAAGGTTACCTCATCATCAGTATCCAACTCTTGGCTTCGTTATTGCATTAATTCTTGGGTCTATGAAATGTGTGTGTGTCGTCCATTAGGAGGAGGTGCTGATGGTGCAGGAGGCGAAGCAGGACTGTTATAAGCAGTGGTACCTGCCTGCAGGGAGGGTGGAGGTGGGGGAGAGCCTGGAGGAGGCGCTGAGGAGGGAGGTGAGCAGCGTTGGGCAGGTTACTGTTAAAATGTAATATATTACATATGTCTTGTTACTTTCACTTCAAATATTAAGTTACTTTACAACATTACTGTCTGTGCAGACTTACTGATTGCACTACTTTTGCGTTACTTTCACCAAATCACCGGAGAAGCATTATGAAATGCAAGAGGGTAATGTTGTTTAATAAGTTTATTGGCAGTTCATTACAAATCCAGGGGTGGGAAATATTGTATAACCTAATGCGGCGCTCCTGAGCGCAGAGCTGCATTCACATGCAGGGGTTACCGCTTGTTATTAAAATCGCCCCCTTATATTAACAATAGTGTGACGTTAATAACAATGAGTTATGTTGTTATTGGGAGGATTCCCCTTTTGAAAACATAGAGGCTGACTCCATAGCCATCGCAGCCACAGGATTCTTTTGGTCCATTTTTTCTGGTGCCGCTGGTGGAAGTGGCGCGGGTTGGATGACTGAAACAATGAAAACAATAAACACTACATTTCGGACGGTAGCACGTGATGACATAGTAAATGTAATCATGATATTACCAACATCCTATTAGTAACGGGTTATATTGCTCTGTTGCTGCTAATAGTAATATATTAATGTAACACACTTGTCCCGGTTACCTGGGTTACTGGTCTGTTTGTCTGCAGGTGAAGGAGGAGGCAGGGTTTGACTGTGAGCCAATCACCTTGCTGCTGATCCAGGAGCAGGGACCACAGTGGATCCGCTTCATCTTCCTCGCCAAAGTCACAGGTCAGATGTCACGCATACACTCACGTGTTTGTACTTCTGTGCTTATGAGAACAACGACATAATTAATGGCACAATGTTGCTGTGTCTCTGAACTTTGATATATCCAATTAACACCTGGACTTACCTGCAGGAGACATCTTGTGTGAGTGCAGTTAAACTTTAGAGATAATCTATGTTTACATGTTCATAGCTTCAAGATTTGTTCAGGGCACACATTCAGATCAGATCTTTCATTTGTATTAAAATATGACTTGAGGGGAGTTTTACATCTTGAGAATGTTTCAGGTGAGACATAAAGTGTTTATATTTTATAAATGATATGTGGTTAATTTATTTAAAACACATTTTCTTTCCAGCGGGGTGAGACTAGATTAGAAATATTTCTGCAGGTAAAGTGAAGATTCATGCTTTTATCGTACAGTTTAACGGTTGACTTTTAGCTCACAACTCATAATCTGTTAATTGTTAAAGTTATCTTTCAAGCAAAAATATATTTTTTAAATCCAGTCTTGCTCTGGCTGAACCTTCTCCAACTTGAGAATTTGCTGCTTTTCTTTGTCATTAATCGATATCTTTGGGTTTTAGACATTTGAGCTTTGAGTAGTTGTGTTGTTCCGTATTTTTTATAAAAATGAAAAAATAAATAAGCTATAGGTGAAGGTGTTTCTTTTTTTTTTGGATGTACAGTATGATGACTTTAATGAAGACACATCGTCTCTGTGTGTCTCTGTGTGTCAGGTGGGAGTCTAAAGGGTCTGTCAGCAGCAGATCAGGAGTCTCTTCAGGCCTCCTGGTGGGACAGACAGTCCGTCCTCCCCCTGAGAGGACGAGACATCCTCCGTCTCATCGACTGCGGACTCAAGTACGACATTAAAATCTCTGAGCCTCTGTACTAAGATAAGCTAAAGATGTGCTGCACACAAAGAGATGAAGCTGATATCTCTGAAACATCTGGAGAAGACCTGATCTCAGTCTGTCCCTGTCCTTTCCTATAAAACACATTTTTTTACATACTGTCCCACAAAAAGTATTCGGATCTTTTTTCTTAAAGTTACAGCATATGTACCATTTTTTGTTATGTTTTGTGGTTATTGAGATTAGTGTCAGTTTTGTTCTAACAAAGCTTTTCACGTTACTTAATGGAAAGAAATCCACGCTGCTTTGATCAGCATGGTCTGCATTCAGATGGAAACAGTACGACTATGAAGCTGAACACTAACACCGACTCCGGCTGCTGTGTTGCTTTCAGGTACCGTCAGGATCCCTGGCATCCTGTCACGTTACCTGTAGACATGAGCTGCCGCCACGTGGTGCAGAGACTCGTCCTGGTTTTCACCAACGCTGAGGACAAGATCTGGGTCCTGCTCATTAAAGGTGCCCGACTGCTCAAAAAAAACAAAATAAAATGAACTTAATGTTTTTGGTTAATTTTCGCTGCCTGGCCAACTGCTGAAAGGTTAAAAGTTTGAAACGTTTTTTTTCCAAATTCTACTGAAATCTTTATTAGCGAAAGAAAAACAAAATACTGTTGTTGTTTTAGACTTAGTACATGTGTCAGTTTCTCCATTTAAGAAGTTTTCTACAATGATAATTAGTCATTGGTCCGACTTCTCCAGTCGATCTGTCGCTGTGCGGCCGCAGGTTTCCACCCGGCTGCACCGCTCGGCCGCTGATTGGCTGCAAGCGCTTTTTCCTTCTCACGGCTTCATACCACAGTTTAAAGATTGCCTTATTAACTTTATCAGGTTCCCTAATAGCTTTGGCTCTAAATCCGAAATACTTTGACACCAAATCCTCCGCCATCGTCTTGTCGGTCAACTTTCCTTTGTCATCTTGGAGGAGTAAAATCTGACTCTGTGCTGCGGCTCTGCTGCTACTGCACGAAGCAGACACTTTCACTTTATAATTGTAATTGAGCATTTTTTATATATAAAAAATGTTTACAGAGCAAAACGACGATGTAATGTAATCAGTGTACGCCCGAACACCGTGTAACACCGACTACAAGCCTACTCTCCAACACTTCTGACGTCTGTGTAACTTTTGTTCGGATATATCAAGAGATTCCCAGTTGTAATTATTACTCGGATGTTAACGTGAACTACTTTTACGTTTTTTTTACGTTAGCGAGAACAAAGCCGAGGGCAATACTTCATCCTGCTGTGTGTGTCTGCTCTGTGTGTGTATGCGAAGGTCCTTTGTTGATGCCAAAAAACATCGAACACAGCAAAAGAAAAAGAAAAGAGAAAATCCAGGCCGAGGGCTGCAGGCTCTCTGCAGATACAGACACTTTCAGTCGGTCATAAGTGATGATTTAGAGGAATTATTTTTGTAAGAGTCTATATATTGTTTTTTAGAAAAAGTCTGCATATTATACCTTTAAAATAATGCATGCACAAATAGAGACTCAGGCTTATGTTGTTTGTATTGCATTTAAATTTTTACGTTTTCAAAAATTAACATTTGACTGTACAGCGCAGTACGACTTTGAAAATTAAATGTCAAACAGCTTTTTGTTAAAAATTTTTATATGGTCCTGGAATGCCCATACGAGTATGTAAACATGAAAATGCAAATTGGATTGCATCTTTATTTACATTTTACGAAGACAACACATACGTGTGGTAAATTAAAATACTATTGTGGAACTACATTTTCCTACTACATTACCCATGAGTCTCTGTGACTGTTGCTTGGACAACAACATGGACAACAACCTCCTTTGTGTTTCTTTCTCTGTGTTTTATCATCTGAAGCTCCATGAACTAACCCACCACCACCTTCTCTCTTCTGTCCTGCAGCACCAGGGCTCCACCTCCCCACGGCGGCGGCGGTGAAGACCCACGCTGTGACGTGGGCGGCAAACATGGTGGTGCAGGAAGCTATGCCGTCGGCGTACTACGACCAAGACGTCAACACGCTGGGCATCTTCAGCCTGCAGCACAATGGTCGGCAGCATGGGAAGACGGACGGCCTGTGCTTCAACACGCTGGTGGCGCTGGTGCCCGACCACGTCCAACGCAATGAGGACGGAGAGAAGGTGGAGTGGACGGGGACGGGACTTCCTCCACCTGTAGAAAACCCTCGATATGTCTGGCACGAAGTCCAGAAACAAACACTGAGAGAGAAACTGCTGGAGAAGACCAAAAACACCTCCATCTTACCCGTCCACAGCATGTACTGAGCACATTCTGTCGATGTATCATTTGCCAAGAGGACTCTTATTGTGAAAAGAACATGCTCCTTTTTGGCTTCAAAAAGGGAGCTTTTATTTTGAAAGTTTGAATGTTTATTTGTATATATCAGTTGAAATGTAGAGTTTAATAGTGAACAGAGCAATAAAATATGTATTATGTTCTATTTATGTTCGATTTGATAAGAAAGATTCCAGCTGTAGCGACTATTGGAGCTTGTGCTGCTTTCATTGGAAAGGAGTTTGCTACACTGGGCTGGGTTTTTCTGGTTGGTAAAATTTCAAAATCTACCGTATTTTTGCTAGCTTCTCAAGATTACCAACCCTAGCTTTAAATGAACACTTCAATATTTAGGGAAATACACTAATTTTCTCCTTTTTCTGATCAAATAAAATGAAGGGATTTACCCTTCAAAATAATATTCCTGGCAGTGTGGAGGATTCTGTGAAGCAGCACTTTTAGACCGCGATGTGGAACCACGGCGCCCAGAGCCAACCAACCCCCGATGTAACATGCTTATGGGTTTGGATATTTATTAGTTTTTTCTTCAAAATCAAAATTAACTATTTATCTAAAGGTGCAATGTGTAATACTGAGCCACCTGCCCCAAAGAAATAGGGGGCAGCATTTCACCTCTAAACTGGGTCCATACGGTCTAAATAATCATCAGTTATTAACAAAAAGCCTAATCCTAACCAACAGCAGGGCAAGAATATACACAATTCCACCAAGGTGCTGAAACTCTGTCTTATAATCTTCATGTGTGCCATCAGACTGTAATTTATTTTACTCATCTGTGTGTTAACTGATGAGAAGAATATATATATTACTCTTCTTCTTTTTCCCTGTATTGTTTTTCATGTATTTTTACATGTTTTTATTGGATTGTTGTCTACTGATTGGTTAGTTTTTCTGCTCAAAAACTACATCTGTGAATCTACGTATAGTTTGTTTCTATGTAAATCAACTTTCCAGTAAGAAGACTTGAATAGCCATTATTTAAATCATTAGTCCCTAAAGGTTGTAAACTGCACTTATAGCCGAATCCAGAGTTGATTCTCTACCTCAATTCATGTGTAGGAGCCCGAGACCGAGCGGCTGGGAGGCGGGACGTCCCGTTAGTTTCATTATTATGAAAACAAACTACTTTTGTGCACACAATTTCCTAATTCTCACAAACAATCGATTAAATTCTACGGAATTAAAACAACAGAATCAAAGTTCTTATTTGTCAAATCATCACTTTATTGCTCTTAACATTATGATGTCACAGTTTATCCTCATCATCCCTGTTTGTTTTTGTTTTTTTTAACTCATGTCTGGTCAGCTGACTCCTCCACTTTGACCTTCCTGACGTAGTTGTCATTGAGGTTCTTCAGGTGTTTGGTTCGGTTCTCCAGGCGGACCAGCCACTCCTCCCTCAGCCTGGGAACACACACATGGGAAGTTTTCTTTAAAGGTTCAATGTGTAGATCCAAGCTATCTGCTCCAAGGAAATACGGGGAAGTACTTCACCTCTAAACTGGGTCCATACAATCTCTAATGTTCATATTTCAGTTGTAGTAGTTTGACATATTTATTGTATTCTGATGTATTCTTTATATTGTATATGGCATTTACTCCTGTGTAATGCCTGTCAGTCAGTCAGCAGGGCAAGAATACCAACAGTCAACCAAACTGCTGAGACTCTGATCTCCGGTCAGAAAATCTGTGTTATAATCTTCACGTGATCATCTGTGTTTACTGGGCACTGATGTTAACCGGGGCTGTAGTCCAATAAACAAACTATAAAGCAGACACGGAACATGGCCGTAATATTTACAGGCCGGCAGCTGCACTTCTTCTCTCTGTACTGAGACTGCAGCTACACTGACTCACTATCACCTCTAGAGGAACACGTGGTATTATGGTATTACAGGCTGGATGGAGCAGCTAGCTGTTAGCATGCTAACTTCAGGAGATATCTCTGCAACACAAAGACGTGTTTGACACGACGTCACCACTGTGACCTCTTCACACTCTGCTGATAAAGTTAGTTCATTGTTTTAATGGTTTAAGTTTAAATTCTGGCACATCTTTTCATTTAACCTTTAACCCTTGTGACACAGTGGAGATATTTAATAATGTTTTCGATCATTTTCGTTGCTTTAATCACTGGGGTATGAGGTTCTTTTTTTTCTCCTTTGAATTTTGGAAGTTGATCCTCAGCTCCTGATAAACTTTGGAGCCAAAATACAGACACTCGGACCATGAACCCCATTAAACCCACACATTTTGATCCCACGGCTATTACAGCATAACATCATATCAGGTTTTCAAG
Organism: Bovichtus variegatus; assembly: GCA_943593645.1. Lineage (NCBI taxonomy): Eukaryota > Metazoa > Chordata > Actinopteri > Perciformes > Bovichtidae > Bovichtus > Bovichtus variegatus. The sequence continues at coordinate 9,908 of CALSCE010006269.1, forward strand.
CTAGAGCCCTGCCTACAATATTGTAGATTTTCCACCAGATTGAGCCTTTTTCTCATGTTTGCTGGGTCAGTACATGCTATTTTCCTGGTTTCCACTAGAGACATGATGCTGTATTATTTGTTTGATACGATGCTTCAAAGTCAATGTTGTTGTAAGTCAACATATCCAAAATTACATATTTGAATTTTTTTTCATAACATTATGTCAACATTATGGTATTATATCAACAAGCATAAAAAAAAATAAAAGAATGAGTAATGAGTTGTAATGACTTATGATCAGGTCTGAAGTTGGTTCAACTTGAAAGTGTATTTAAAAAAAAAAAAATAGTATTTTTTATAGCTTTTTTAGTAAGGGGACATTTTTGTCCGCTAAAGTAACAAGTGGAAGTTTTTTTATTTATCTGACACTGCACCAAAAAATAAAAATGCATCAAATTCAATGTTTTTGCTAATAAGATGTTGAAAAAAAGGCATTTAGTATACAGAAAATAATTACATTTTGTTTGTTTTCATAAATAATGTATTATGTAAACAATCTGGCATTTAAAGGGTTAATATTTGGTTTAAAAAATGTCACTTTTGATAATATTAATATATAATTTCATGGACATCTCACTAGGAAACCTCCCTAAAGGGGCCCCGTGTTGAAAACATGTACTTGTTTTGTTTTGCGCTGGCGGACCAGCTTGCGGACCGGACGTATTCAAGTGTCCCTCCCATCAGTGAAGGCTCGACTAAATAACAGCATTCCGTTATTTGCTGTTACTTGTCATGATCTCCTCCACTTAGTCACAGTGTGTGTTGAAGCAGCACTGAGGTCAGATTTAGCGTAGAGTCGAGGCAGATCTGGTATCTGGACAGCTGCAATGTTATCACTGTCACATCAGCGCTTCACTTCACTTTAATATGACCATCATTCAAACACACACCAACTTCACTGTGTGTGTGTGTGTGTGTGTGTGTGTCTGTCTGTCTGTGTGTGTCTGTCTGTCTGTGTGTGTGTGTGTGTGTGTGTGTAACCTAACTCTCACTGTGTCTTCGCCACCTTCCTGTCGAGTTTTCTGGATTATTCCATTTGTCCTTTCAGCTGCTGATAATCCACCAAACCTCAGCAGACCACAGGCAGACAGGCAGACAGACAGACAGGCTCATCAATTATTTAAAATGAAAATAAAATAAAATAAACAAGACGCAGCTCATGGCCCAGCCTTTATAGACTAAAACACATTTTTTTTAAAGAATTTTAAATGTGGAAAAAATATGTGTCCAAATGTTGCTTCAGTCTCTCACCGAAACACCTGAACAAGAAAAGATGGCTGAATCTATGAAACGACAAACTGGGAACTCTGGAGAACCTTTGGGAAAAGCCTTTTGTTTGGGAGAGAACAATGTTCTTAGCGAGGATCGAGAGCTAATTCGACCGACCACCCTCCACTGTAAGACAATCGTCTCCCAAGTTTGATCAAGACATCTAAAAACAGACACAGTGGCAGGGACAATTAATGCAGATTATTCTTGCTGAATCAATTGATTGTTTTCACTATGAAATGTCAGAAAGGAGTGAAAACTGCCCAAAGGGGTGGGTGTTTTGAAATGGCTTGTTTTATTCGACAGGCAGTCTAAAAACCCCAAAATATTCAAAGCTCACATTTGAGAAACTGTAACCAGATAACATTTGACATTTTAAACTTGAAGAATGACTAAAGCCCCATTTTGACTGGATTTATTTGACTCAATCGATTATCAAAACAGATGATGCTTAGTTCTCTGTTGCTCTACTGAACAATTCATTGGTTATTTTTGTAACAAAATTGTATTTTGGTGTTTTGTTTCTCTTCCGCATTTGAGTATTAATTCAATGACACGAGCTGTTTTGTTTGTTGTGTTCATGTGGCTATAGTGTGTGTGGGTAAATGGTAAAAGGACTTGCATTTACGCATTCACACATACATTGATACACTGATGGCAGGGCTGCTCATCATCTAATCTAAGGCTCGTTCACACACACACACTCACACAACTTCAGGAGCAATTTGGGGTTCAGTATCTTGTCCAAGGTCACTTGGAAATGTGGACTGGAGGAGCCCAGGAAAATATCCAATACTTATGCTAGTGCTTATGCTAATAAAATAAAAAAACGACATGTTAAAATATCATTTAATGCTATCTTTCCTTCCACGTGTCTTTATTTTCTCGAACAGGATCTCTTGTAATTTCCGCCTCTGTGTATCCGAGTGTCAGCCTCCATCACTCACCGCTCCGTGATTGTCACCTCCACTCCTTTTTTTCCAGGCTCTGGCCGGGTCACACATAACGCACACAATTAGCAGGGACGAGAGCCGGGGTTAGAGGCGGCGGGGGGGTGGATAGTTGTGAGGTTGGGGGTTACATTGTAATAGATAGCTGGGGGATTAGGAGATACACGGTATTGATAGGTGGGGGATTAGGGGTACAGTGTAATGGATAGCAGGGGGATTAGGTGTGATGTGCTGAGGAGGTGGTGTGAGGTTAAGGGGGATAGAAGAGGAGAAGACTGGAGTTAGGAGGGATAGGGCTAATAGCTGGTGTAACGCTAAGAGGTGAAGGTTTAATAGGAGGATGTATATGAAACAAACGGCTGAAAATCTTATTGTGATGTAATGATGGAGTTTGACAGAAGAAGAACACGTGGTGATGCGGCTGGCAGGGCGAATAAATAAACTGTACTGAGTGCCAGTGACGGGCGCATCAATAGCAAAAATCACAGTTAAGATAAGGAACAACTTTATTTAACAAAAGAGTGCAAATATAAAATATACACAATGCCAAAAATACATAAACAGGTTAACAGTGAGGACGATGCAAGCGTAAACTTTAAACTACTTTCATTTATATTATTTACATCTATTTTCATGGCTGTATCAGAAGCTAACGGAGGTGTAAATCAATTAGAAGGACAAACAGAATACAGAAATGTTTGTCAAAGTTACTTTATAAGAAAACAAAACAAAACGAAAGGCTGATTCAAAGACTGTAAATTAGCTGCAGTTTTCCTAATAGGTTTTCACATAATGCATAACAATAAATGTCAAAGAAAGGAAAAACAACAAGTGCACACAAAAATGGTTCTTTAAAAGGCAGAACCATCTCCTATTAAAGAACCATTTTTGGATGATTCGGATGTCATACGGTTCTTTTGGATATAAAAGTGTTCTTGAGTTATTGAATAGTGCAGGATGGTATATTGCAAAATAACTATACCTCTAAATGATATGGAGGTGCGCAGTTAGCTGCTAGCCGATTTATATAGAGTATATTGTACAATTGCAAATTAGCCTATATAATGAGAAATTGCTAATTGTCTACTGACTTGACCGATATTGCAGTTATTGATAAAATTATCAAATAATAATATCATTATTATTATTATTAATATTAGTAATAATAACAATAATAAACATAAAACTACAAAAGCCAAGAATCATAAATAGAAAATAGAAAATGTTTGATAAAAATATGAAAAAATATATATCCGCTTTTCAAATGAAAAGATCTGCACAGTGTTTGAAACAAAGAAACGTTGGCATCATGTTCTGTATGACAAACATAGAAACATCTCCTCATACATGGGTGGTTATAAAACTGTGGACTATCAGTGGTCGTGTATTTTCTGTCTGTCTGCAGGATGTACGAGGTGAGAACAGGTTCCAGTCCGCTGATGTTTCTGCTTGTTACTGATCATCATTACTGAGACCTTTAACAACCAGACTGCCTGCAGGGTCGCGTGGTTGTCCTGGTATGTCCTCCAGCTCGCTGAGAGACGAGACGCCGTTCGTAATGAGCGCATCTGTTTTTAGATGTGTCTATTTGCCAGACGGTCACATGTCCACCACAACTGAAACCACATTCAGTTTGATCACAGACGCCATATTCAAAGACCTCCATAGATCGGCATCTTCAGCAGAGAGAGACACTTTGCCCAGAATAGGGTCTCCTTCTGGGTCTGGGAGGTGAGCTTGTAGGCGTGCACCAGGTGGTCATTCATTTCAAGTCAAATTCATTTTGGTTTTTGTTTTTTAGCTACATCACGACCCAAAAAAAGGAGAAAATGATTTCCCTCTCAACTCGTGTGAGATTGAACCACATAAATTGTTGCAATTGCTTCACAATTAATCCCTAATTGCTCGGAGTCTGGTCTTGCAGAATTACATAACAAGAACATGATTTAAATATTGTGGTAGATCAAATGTTCGGCTCAGGTATAAAGTAAACCACCTGGAGTGTGGCAGGGAAAGAGTTGATTCCTAGATCCAAACATGTGAACATTCGGGCCCGTCCTGCACAGCTCTCCAACCATGTGTTGTGTACGTATGTGTAGCTACATGCTTCTGAGACATTATACCTTGAACATTATAAACTTTTATAACTTTGACCTGGACCCATAAGGGGCAGGATATGAATGGATGGAAGGTTTTGGTGGAGACCATGTATTGCATGTGTGACATCACAATTTTGAGTACAACCCGTCATGTTATCCGTCCTCCATCAGAAAATCACTTTAGAAAACATCACATTTTTTCAAAAGAGTTACATACTGTACGAATTTGAGGTACTTGTACTTAACTGGAGTTTTTGCTACTTTCACTTCTGCTCCCACTACATCTCAGAGGGCAATGTTGTACTTTTTACTGCACTACATTTAATTTTTAGCTACAGCTTTAGTCTCTTTGTAAACTAAACTGATTCATGTGCTGAAAAAAACATGCGTGCATCTTTCTCATGCTCATCACCTGCAACACATTTTAAAACTACCCAATAGTATATAAAATAGTTCAAATCATCCTCACCTCGACCACACAGCAGGAAAATGCTAACTGCACTCGAACGCATCAGTAATAATAATCACATCTGTACAACTCCCACAGTCATTTTTCAGCATCATGAGTACTTTCATCTTTACTTTACGTACATTTTCAAAGCAGTATTTTTACTTGTATCTTGTCTTTCTCTCTGAGGACAGCTCTGTGATTCTTCTCCCTCCCATAAATCCAAACATGACATTGACACTACCACAGTCGTGGGTTGTACAGGTTCAGGTTGTGTGACCGTGTGTGTTGAACTGAGTTGTTTCTTACTTTTTGAGCGCGCTCTTGTTCTTCCTTTGCTCTTCGCTCTCGACATGTTGACATTCAGTGTTAATCTTCTTCTCCCAGAACGTCTTAATGTGTAGTCCATCATGGATCTTAGCCAAGTTCATCTGCAACAACACAACACTGAGCGTCAGGGTTGGGAGGGGTTTACTCTCAAAAAGGTTTTCTGAAACAATCACTAATTACCTGGACGGATATGTACTCAGTAACCTTATCCAAATATCGCAACATTAAAGCGAAGCAACTTGATTACTGTCCATTCATTTTGGACAATCTAAATACCAAATATGCAAATAAAGATGAGGGAAACGAATAATTGTGAAATGTGGCCTTTATTTTGTATGTAAAGCAGAAAAGGGGAACAACGTCACAGTACAGTGGCCGTTCTGCCTTCCGGCTGTGATAATGCTGTCATTCTCAAAGGACTCGAATCCTTTACTACATTAGTGAAGCCGGATTTGAACTTGGAGCGACAGCAGTGCCCATATAAATTCAATTGAACTAACCAACATGCAAATTCCCCGGTTTGCCGTGTAAGATAAGATGAGATAGAACTTTATTTATCCCGAGGGAAATTATTGTGCAACAGTTGCAATACACAGTAGGAGACAATATAAGATTCTAAAATGTACAATAGTGCAAAATGTTTTATACAAATATATATATATAGAAAAATGTAAAAATGTAAAAAAAATACTATGTACGATGTTTGCTGGACCGGAGATGTGACGTGATAACGTGCACTGTACGCTGATGTCGTTCCTCTTTTCTACTTAACAAAGTAATGGCCAAATGTCCTTCTTTCACTAACGTTAGAAGCCTTTTCGTGAGACTTGTGTTGCAATGTGTGCGAATGGTCGTATATTTTTCTGTATTTTAAAATTGTAATCCTGCTGATAATCCCCGATTTATCCCTTTTATTGTATCCTAAGTACGTAATGTCTTCCCATGTACTCCGTTACTCCCCAAGCCTGCAAAGAGTAACTTCACACCGAGCTGAAAGGCTTTGTTTCGCTTGTTCACAGGGTTAAAGTCTTTTCACCTGGAAACAGTGATGTCACAGTGCTGACCCCTCCCTGTAATAGCCTCAGCTTGTGTGAAGCGGCACTAAAGTAAAGATACTGCACTCAAAATCGAGCAGATGTATCAAAATGTGTTCAAAGTATCAAAAATAAAAAAGTATCTTTTGTGCAGATGAACTGGACATTCATTTCTATATTTACATATATTACACATATATTTCTGATGTAACAATGTAACATTGTTCTAGCTCATTTCAACTACTTTACAATTCATTCTGTTTTATAACCTGATCATGTAGAAAAATGTACGTCAGTTCATTTCCACCACCACTGTTGCTATTATTACTTATTTTACTGTTCCTATCATGGGAATGATATATGAATATTTACTTTTCAAAACAGTTGACAATATATTTGTACAGCTGGTTAAATGATCACACATGAAAAACTTATAAAATAAAACTGTATGTAGGTACTATATTATAAGATCTCTCTTCTCAATCCGACGTTATAATGTGCATATGAATCCATCCGGACATCACAACTCCACACAGCTGCAGACACACACTGCACTGCTCAATACTTAAAGCTGTTCAAGACAGACTGGAGTTATTGATTATAAAGTAACCAGTAAATACATCACAACAGCAGACTAAATGCATACTTCATAAATAAATGTCCTTCAAACACTGAAAGATGAAAATGACATTTGATGACAAAGAGGAAAAATATTTTAGAATTACTGACAAAAAAAAGAAAACAAAGCCAAACCTTCAGAGCTTCAACTGAGTGTCCGTCAGCCTCACGGGGTGGATGATGTGCGTGTGTGTGAGTGTGTGTGTGTGTGAGTGTGTGTGTCCCTCCCCGCTCAGTAGGAATAAATGTTTTACATGTGAAACTCCCATCAGTCTGTAAATCTGTCAGTACATCTGCTCATGTATTCCTCTCTCTCTCTCTCTCTGTCTCTCTCTCTCTCTCTCTCTGTCTCTCTCTCTCTGTCTCTCTCTCTCTCTCTCTCTGTCTCTCTCTCTCTGTCTCTCTCTGTCTCTCTCT
>CALSCE010006270.1:0-11137 GCA_943593645.1 Bovichtus variegatus
TCCTACCCAGGACTGATTTCCTTGGTGATGTCAGCCAGGTCGTCGAGCTGAGCTACGTGCTGAGACGTGGCGATGGTGCCGTTGGCTTTGACGGCCGACGTCAGCTTCCTCAGGCACGCCGCCGACGCCTTCATGAGCCCCTGGCACGGACCAATCACGCGGCGGTCCTTCTCCGACCAGTACGTGTCCTGGTTGCCCCGAGGCTCCTGCTCATCGTCGAAGACGTCACTGAACGGGTCCTGGGCCTCGGATAACGCCTGAGGGGGCGTGAAATATTCACAAAAATAAAGCAAAAGCTGCATTATAGTGAAAATGAATAATAGCTGATAACTAATAATCAATTACAATATCAAGGCTTGTGATGTCCTTTATTTTTCTTTCATAGAAACCAATGAGTGTCTTGGGATTTATGTGTGTGTGTGCGTGTGTGCGTGTGTGTGTGTGTGTGTGTGTGTGTACCTGTTCGATTTCCTCAATGGCGTCTTTCACAACTCCAATCTGATCCGACAGAACTGCCAACACTGCGGCTTTATTATCTGAGGAACACGCACAAGTTCATCGCAATCTTGCAAAACTCCAAGAAATAACGTCAAAATATACTGAAACTCATTTTCTATATCATATATAAAACTATAAGGAACTTAAGTACAAGGCTCTTTACGCATCTGATTTAATTGTCGCACAGAATCTAAACGAGCAGATAATAATAATAACCCTGTTGTATATGTGTAGTGACTCAATTGTTATATATCGACCGTTTAGTCTTTAACGGGTCATAAAAATAATATTAAATGCACATCACAACAGTCCAAAACCCAAAGAAATTCAATTTAAAATGATAATAGAGGAGCAGAAATCAGCAAAGATTTAAATGTGAGAAGAATCTGATGTTTGGACTTTTACCTGATCACCTGAACATTAAAATAGTTTGAGGAGAAAATGGTTAAAACGTGTCTCTGAGATTTTAATTAGGACATTAATTCAAAGTCAACAGCAGAAAACCTTCATTTATTTGTGATTCACTGTGAAATATTTACCATGAATTACAGTATAAACATGTCTACGTGGGTTATAGCAGTTCACAATATTCATAGTTTTGTTTTTCTGTAAATTTGATGAATAAAATGTTGTCCTTGATGCTTCGCCAACATTGTTCACTTGACAATAAAGAATTCTGAAATGGAAACATCGTCTCCGTTCAGCCCACGCTGCCGTGGCGAGTGTGTGTGTGTGTGTGTGTGTGTGTGTGTGTGTGTGTATGTGTGCGCTGAGTATGACATCAGCAGTAACGTAACCGTGAAGTGTGTGTTTGGTTTTATTTGTCTGTGAATTAATGCAGCAACTTTAAAATACAACGTAGTTGCAGGGTTTTCACCTTTTCCACGTGTCAAATCTGAATCTTTACACAAGGTTCTTCTTGTTTTTTTTTTTTAAATTTTAAATCCTGTCAAGTCTACTGACCTTGTGGCAACTGGGCAAAGTGGTCGCAGGCTGACCACACGCCGCCGGTGGACGTCAGCTGTTCCTGCGACAGACTACAGCGGAGCAGAGGAAGAGAGGGAAGCAGAAAATAAATCAAAGTGCATTTAATGTAGATTCAAAACGCCTACATTATGCACTACAGATGCACTTTGATTTAGAGCTTAAACAATAAAAAAAAAAAGATACTTTTCTGTTGATCAAAGTAAAAACAGGTCTAAATTCATTACAAATAAAAAAACACATTATTTTTTTTGATTAATTGATTAGTTGCTTGTTTTATATATTCAGTTTACTGTGATACAGGAATTAAAGGAATCAGAAAATATTCACATTTAAAAAGCAGGAATCAGAGAATTATGACTTTTTTTTTTTAATAGAAACTAACTCCAGGTCAGTATTTAGTAGATGCATTTGGTAGATGGATTAATAGGTATATTTGTAATATACTTGTATGTTCATTTGTTTTTACTTTACATGACATTAAAGGGTTTATTTCAGGTCATCAGAGTCAAGAAAGCCACATTAAATCTACCTAAACGTAGGGTTGTAAAACATTAAATAACATTTGAGGCAAAGAATAATGAAGAAGTGTGTGTGTGTGTGTTAGCGTAGCCATGATGCCAGAACATTAACATTAATACAAAAGGTCAATATTTAGTTTTTACGTACTCGGGTTGAAACTGTTTGAGATTTTCATGGTACGTCTCAGAAAATATCCCGGTTTCACGGAAATACATTATATTTATTTTTAATGTCATTCTAATTATTATTATTATCTATAATGACCAGTAATGAGAACACAATTATACTATTAAACATAATTTAAAGCAATCTCATTAAAAACTAGCATGTCGCTTGTTGTATAACTGAAGCATGTTTTAGCATTCATCCTTGACTACTAAGTGAAAAACAAAATCAGCTGTGAGCTTTTAAAATAATGACTTATGATTATTAACAAATCACAGGCGGCTCCTGTCTGTACCTTTAATTAATACCAATTAGTCTGGAATTGCGGACTAATCGCCAACTCCCGACATTACTCAGGCCTGAACTAACCACCATCACAAAAGACACACACACCTACAGAGACACACACACACACACACGCCTACAATACAATACCACACCTAAGACGAACATCCTGTCTGTTAGATGTCTGTGAAAGACTCAAACCTGTGTTTATAAAATTCAGTACCAATTTAAATTTTCACAATTACGAAAAAAACACTAATTGAAATTTCAGGTTATATGACAAAACCAGTGCGTGTGTGAGTTTTTTATTACAATTTGACCTACTGTGGCTATCAATGCTAACGTAGTATAATATCTTATGTGAATACAAGTGTGTGTGTGTGTGTGTGTGTGCGCACCTCTGTAGCGGTGAGCTCAGTATGACCTCCACCAGCTGTGCGACTCCCTCCAGAACCTCGACCGTGGCGTCTCTGATCTGGCGCCGCAGACTGACACCTGAGGACATTTATCGCCATTGTTTTCCCAACACAAGACATATACAATTAAATATAAAGAAAATATATATAATTAAATACAAATTAGAATAATCACGACGACGCAGTTAACAGACAGTAAATCAATCAATATCCTAAACAAAGAAATACAAATAATAATAGTAAATAAAAGTAAATAGGAATGCAAAATAATTTTTTGTTACTAACTCGACTTTTATCTATTTCTACTGATTCTCAAGAAGAAGACACGACAAGCTTTGGGCAGCGGAGAGTTTTAACGTCTCGCTCTTGTGACCCCAATGTACAGAAGAAATGTTACTGCAGCAGAAGTAAATGAAAAGCATGAGCAAAACTCATACATGAACAAGAAGAGAGCAAACATAAAGTTCTTCTGAACTGACTGCTCGACTGTTCCGGTGGTGACCGGTGGCTTTACCTTGGCTCTTCGGCAGCCAGTAATACACTGTGGACAGAGTGAGGACGCTCTTCAGGGTGGACTCTGACAACTTCTCTCCGTCCTGCAGAGAGAAAAGGAAGAAAAGAGAAACGGAAAACATATAAATATGTTGGGAATTACGATAGAAAGTTTGTGTGGCGATTCAAAAGCTTGGGAAATATTATTATATATATATATATATTGGAATAATTTCCGTAAAAACTTTTTTAGCTCCGGTGCGTCGAGGTGCACTGAAATCACCAAATGCTGGCGCTGTCATTTCTAATGTGCAGTAATCTTTTGCTACCACCTGCAGCATCAGAGTTGGTTGAATGAACTGATGAAGAAGGCGGAGAGGAGGAGGAGGAGGAGGAGGAGGAGGAGGAGGGTGCTGCAAAAAAACTGTTATCTCCCTCCTGTTTCCTCCACAATTTACCCGTCAAAAAAGCGGAGCAATTAAAGGGATATTAAGAGGTTGTATGAGGTACTAATTCTACAGAAGATGCAGTTTGGAGAAGCAGACAGGAAGAGTGACAGCACAGAAGATAAGCAATGTTCAGCTGTGGACGGGAGCCAACCTGAAAAAGTCTATATTTTGAATATTTTCTCTTCAAAGCCACCAGACTCCATTGACAAATCCAGTAAATTTAGCTTGCAGAACAAAGGAGATGCAGGTCTGCACCCTCCTCCTCTCCACTGCCAGATCTCAGAGCTCCAGAACTCATTTAATCAATTAATCACTTTTTTCAAATTGACGATTTTAAGTTTGGTGTGGTGCCATCATAAAACTAAACAACCTCCACTAGAAGCTACGAATGTAAAAAAGAAAAAACACATTCGGTACAGCCCCACGCGATAATAATAATCTGACCTCTTGTGATGGCAGCGGGGGTTTGGAGAAGGCCAGGCTGAGTTTAGTGGCTTCCTGGGACACTGCCTTCACCGCCGGGTCTGAGGACAGAAGGGACAGATGCACCACATTAAACACGTCCGATTAAATACACAGGAAGAGGATGGTGATTATATTTAACATGAGGGGGACCCTGACTTTTAAATGAATGTTGATGAGAAAATATTCACAATATAGTCACACAATCTTGAGTTCTTGGAAATAGCTCTCTAAATATATATAGATGCAAATACTTACTGTAAAAGACGCAGAAATTAGCGTGTTGTTAGAAGTTATGAAAAATATTAAACGTTGCTATTCGTGGGGCCTTACTAGAAGCTGAAAAAGGAGCAGGAGTAGGATGATAGTCATAAAACAAATCATACTCAACTCAGAGTGTCCCAGAAGTTGGAGAGGTCGAACGCTCCTCCGTTGGACTCGTTGGACTCTCCATCTGTGAAGGAAAATCAAAATTTCTCTTCAAAGAGAAATGCCACACTCGCAGGCCAAAATGAAAAAAAAAAAATAACATGTACCAAACCCCTGTTTATTTAATGACTGATTTTATTTTTAAAGTCTAAAATGTTTGAAAAATAAGAAAGATTTTACTTCTAATATTTATTTATTTAGTTTTGTCCATACAGTTTAAAAGGGAAAAAAAGCAGGGAAAAAACAAACAGATTTCTCAGATTATTTTTTTATTTTATATATATATATATATATATATATATATATATATATATATATAAAATAAAATAAAATAAAATCAAACTTATGACAGAAAAGCAGCAGGCTGAAGCCTTAGCTAATTACCTACACTTTTTTTTAATGATATTAATCTTTATTGCACTAAGATTATAATTTTGTATCATCATAACATATACAGTTTGCTTCATTTTATCCTATATTGTGTTTTCATTATAATGTACTACTGTACGTGGCGCTACAAATTTCCCCCCAGGGAAAACTTTTTTTGAATTTTAATTAAATTATAATTAATCATTTTTTAAAAAAAAAAATTATTTAACTACACTGTACCTCTATTAAAAAAAAAAAAAAAAATACCTAAAATCTAAAATACCTAAAATAATATAAAATAAATAAAATTCAAAAGCTTCATAAAAAGGCAGTGACTGAGAAGTATTCAGATCTTTTACTTTTACAGTAAACATACTATTGAGAGTAAGTCCTGCATTCAAAATGTAAAAGTAAAGTATGTAAATATTATCAAGAAAATGTACTTAAAGTAATAAAAGTAAAAGTACACAATGCCAAAAAAAAGTCCCCAGTGACTGTTATTCTATTATATATTATATCATTAGATTATTATTACTCATGAATTAATGTAAAAGCAGGATTTTACTGTATTTGTATTAGATATGGAGCTCATTTTTAACTATTAATCAATGATTATTTGTATTGTGGATTAATCTGCTGATTATTTACTCCAATAATCGATTGTTTGGTTGGTGGAAATAGTGAAAATAGTGAGAAATGTCACCACAATTAGTTCAAAGTGACACAAATGTTAGTTTTTCTGGTCCAAACCTCGAATATAAAATAAAATTAAAATACATTGAAAACATCATTTAAAAAAAGGAAAACGAGTAAATCTTCACATTTGAGAAGTTGGAACCACGAAATGTTTTGGTATGAAAAATTAAATTAATTAATTGAACTTAATAAACTGTCAACTTCAGTATTTATGTCGAGCAGCTGCAGAAACTTCAGAAGGACATTTGACCAACTTGTGAACAGTTTAGCAAACAAACAGGAAGGTAACACTGAAGCCTAAAACTTCGCTGAATGTGTTAAATGATGAATAAAATTCACAGCGGACAAACCGAGCCCAGCGTACATTCAAAAAATAATAAAAAAAACATTTAGATTTAAGTTTAAGCTACGGTTAGCACGTTTAGCTTGACAGACGCTAGCATGCTAACGCTATATTAGCTCGGTTAAAGGCTAACTATTTGCGCTGCGTCACATCTAATGTGTTATAATTACCTCTGACTCGGTCTCTAATACACTGGATGGAGTTCAGTAGATTTTGTAAAACCACAGACACATTTCCAACACAATTGTCAGCACTCATGTTGCCTAAGTATGTTTTTTTTCGACAGCTTGATACATGCGTGTTGTGGAACTACAGACACGATGGATGTTGAACCGGGGACGATTATAAAGGAAACACCGACACTGCAGTCTGAGAAAAACACATTTTTAGTGGCACCTAGTGGTGAAACAGGAGTATTGCAAGTACAGACCAACTCCATTACTTAAAATATTATATATTATATATAAATAATATTATATATTATATATATTTATAATAATATATTATATATATAAAATATTATATATTATATATATTTTTATATTTATATATATATATTGTATATATATATTATATTTATATTTATAATATTTGTATTTTATTTTACTTTGTAATAATACTGTAAATAAATCACCTTAAGCAAATAATTATTTCCGAGTCCTTCATTTATTAATATAATTTTTTTCTCAGTAACCTTCATTAATAAATGATAAATTAATAGTTAATTCAATTCAATTCAAAATACCTTATAGCAATTTGTTGCGCAACATAGAGTAATATGTTATACATTTTTATATATAAGTCATATTTAAAATTAAAAAATAAAAACGAAGCAAATAGCAAACTGAAAAATCTAATAAAAATGTAGATTATAGTTCATTTACTGTTAACAAACATTGAAATGCCAGTTAATCATGTTTACTAATTATTAGTAATGTTATAATTTATGTTATTTTATCAGTTTATTGCTGCACACAAAACCTTTTATATGCTATATTAAGTATTTGTTAATGATTACAACATAATTTGTAAACCTTTAAGACTTTGTTTGTAAAACATCTTTAAACTTTACATACATTGATATATGGACCAGATATTCCTCAAAGGTGGACAAATCATGTATTAACAAATACTTAATGTAGTATATAAAACTTTATAATATGTGCAACAATAAATTGTTAACAAAAAGTTTACTGATGTAATCAAAATGTAATTGTTATCAAGTCTTATCAGCAATGATACAATAATGTAAAAAAACAAATTATTTAAAATTACTCAAACTTTATTTATTTTTCATTCTTAGTTAACAGTAAAATAATCAATAACTTGTGATTGTTATAGAATAACAAAACATTTTGTTGGCTACAATAACAAATCTTTTACTTTTTAGGAATTGGTGCAAGCAAAAGAAGTCATGTGGTTGATTGATTTCAAAATAAAATTCACAACTCCAGCACATCATGCAACAATGACCTCTTTATTAAACATCAAACAATATAAATAACATGTCATAGTATGGCTCTCCTGTGAATCATAGAAAATAAGTGTTTCATTTAATATTTTTGTTACGGTTTTGCTTACTTTAATGTAAAAACAAAACCTAGAAGAAGCTGTTAAATTAACGGTGAAAAGCTCTGAAATGGCAGCATTTGTGTCTGAGAACAAACAAACGAAAAATATCAAGCGTTTCTAAAAAAATAAAAACATGTGCGTGCTTAGCTTAATGCTGACTGAGCTGCTCTCAGTAAAAACCCCAAAAGTGAGGCACTAATTTGGCTGCTTGGTGAAAAAAAACACTCCGGTCCCGATTCCCATCAGGCACAAAGCGAGGCTCGCCCAGAAGAATCCAGCTGCAGGACTCACACTGCTCTGCCTCTCCTTCAGCTCTGTGCATTGGGAAAAAAAACAAACATTACATGAAGAGTTCAAACCTGCAAAGTAGGCAAGACACCTTTTTTTTTGTTGATTATGCATTATATTTAACCGGCACAAGCTTTTGTCCAAAGCTGTACATGAGGAGTTGAGGGAGACACCATTCGTCCCACATTGGTTTGTGTGCTACGGTTTTGAAGCCTTGAGTTTGGCGTTTTTGACCATTTCCATCTTGGTTTTTTTGGAAGTGACACGAGAGGGTGGAGCTGAGGACGACCGAACACTGAATTTTCACACAAATGTTACAGTTCAATTCCATGAACTGAAAAATACACTGTGAAAGGGTTAAAGTTGTAAAACAAAAAAACACGGACAGACTCCGTGTGGTTTCAAGGATATAAAAAGCATCAGTTCAGATGTTGCAGGTGCAGATTACAGGTGCATGATGGGTAGTTTTCAGACATTTTGGATTTCTTAGTTCAACAGCGTTCGCCCTCTTTGACAGTAACCCCTTACCCCAGCTCTTGGCGAGAGGGACACGTGCGGCTTGATGCTCCACCGAACAGGAGTAAACGTCTCCCTCGCTTGGAGTGAAACTCAGCGTTGAAATCCTGTGGAATGTCCCGTCAATGTTGTGGCGGTAACGCAGGTTCGAGACCCCCTCTGTGACCTCCACCCGGTTCTTCGTCCATGTGAAGTTGACGGAGGGGGGGTAGAAGTAGTTGGCCAAACAGTAGAGGCTGTTCACCACACCGTCGGCCTCCTGGTACCGGGTGTGGATGGAGATCTCTGGAGCCTCTGGTCAATAATTAAAAAATAAAGAAGTGACTGAGGAAAACTTTTTGTGATTCTTCACATTATGAGTCATTTAAAGACACTGCAGGTCGATAGGGTGAAAAAAAATTAACTAATAGACATCACCATGAAACTTCCGCAGTAGATTACTTACATTAGGAAAATTATTTTTCGCATTAGAAGTTTTCTAAAATGTTATGTTTAAATATGCAAATGAGGCTTTATCAAATTAAACATGGGCGATTTTCGCCATGTTTTTACGGATAAAACTTGATATAAACCAGGCTATGAGTAATATATTAACAAAGCCCTCTGTGAAAAGCTTCAGACTATAGAGAGGAATGAAACTGGAAAGTTTGGTTTGTGTATTTCTGCCTCAGAGTCTGAGAAAAAGCTCCTTTAAAGATATGATTGTAAAATTCATACATTTTGTACACACTACAGGTGAATAGGGTCAAACATGTAACTAATAGATATCAGCATGAAACTTCCCCAGTTAATGACTCACATTAACACAATTAGTTTTTATATTACAAGTTTTCTGAAATGTTATGTTTAAATATGCAAATTAGGCTTTATGTAATGCCAACTTTTTGGTGAATTTAGGATAAATCTACAAACACAAATAGACAAAGTGAGTAAAATAAACTCCTGAATGTGTATTTTGGATGTTTTCTTTCCCCTAGTCTGAAAGAAGACATAACCCAAACTCTTAAAATTGACGAGTGCATGATAACAATGTTTTTGCCTGCAGTGCCTCGTAAAATTGAATTAAAAAAATGTTGGATAAACTCTGTACCTTGCCGCATGGGAGCACCAGGATCCGCTTTTTTTGCTTTACCTAAAACACTGTGACAGTGAGCAATGCTAGTTTGGGCAATTCTGTAAGCCATTTTCTTGAAGTCTTTCACAGGCTGTGACATGTGAGGTATCACAAACACCGCCTCTTCCTTGCTGAAGTCAGCATACATGGCCTCGTCCTCGTCTATAAGCACATCCACTCGCACATCGATGGATTCAAAGCACCCGTAGACGTAGTGGAATTCATGGGACTGCGCTGAAAAGCAGGGACCGAAACACAAGACGGAGTTTAAAGGCTCTGGAGGATCAATTATCAATTTAGTTTCTGTACTTTAAAAAACTGAAGCTAGAGCCAGTTAGCTTAGCTTACCAAAAAAGACTGGAAACAGTAGGAAAGTGCTAGCCTGCCTCGTTCCAAAGGTTTAACTAATCCACTTGATTGTCCCGAGAATCAAAACTAAACATTGTGAAGTTTCAGTTTTTGTGCTCGATATATCTGGAACAAACTCCCAGAAAACTGCAACTCTCACTTCCTTTCAAATCAAGGAGGAAGACTTTCTCTTTTTGCTGCTGCCTTTTATTAAATCAAATAATTAATGCTTTTATTCTTGTGTTTTACACTCGTCTTATTCTCATTTAGCTTGTTTTAACTTCTTAAATTAATGTTTTTAATTGTATTTGAATGTCATTTTATAATATGTTTCTTTTGCACTTTGTTTCAATGTTTTTAATGTTTTCTGTAAAGCACTTTAATACCTACATTAACCTCTAAATCTCTCACTATTTAAAACGTTGTTTTGTTTTTTAAACCCAAGTGTTAAAACTGTTTCCTGGAGACTCCTGGGCAAGAAAAAGTCTGGCGCACAATTTAAAACTCTCAACATTTGATTTAACAAAAAGAAAACATATTAATTTGTGAGGTTTGCAGTTGCTGTCTGCTGGATGTTGGTACTTTCGCGCAGAGCCAAGCTAGCTGTTTCCCTCCGTTTCCAGTATTTATGCTAAGCTAAGCTAACCAGCTGCTGGCCGTAGCTTTTATATTTAACAGACAGATGTGTGGTATCGATCTTCTCGTTTAAAACTTGTGCTTTAAAGTTTCTTAGTGGTGTTTTTATTATTGTATTTCAGACCGCAGCAATGTTACACAATAGCAGAATTGTAGTTAAATGATAAAAAAATGCAAAGGTACTTTTTCTCTAGTGACTCTTTAAAGGTTTAAAGGTGTGTCTGAAGATAAAAGTGGATTATAAGAGCGTTGAAGAGATTGTTTGATCTGAGGAACTGTTAGAGGCACAGAGGTGAAATACTATACTATATATATATATATATATATACTATACTCATAGTATTTCACAAAAACAATGCAAACACATGTGCATCTTTAAGAAAAAAAAAAGCAAACAATTTAACCTTGATAATAAATCTCTGATTGGCTGACGTGAAATATAAAATCCCTGATTAATCTCTCACATGAGCATAATCTTGTACTTTCACAATCACAAGAAGCCGCGTGAAGCTGCAGTTCATGTCTTACTTGCCGCAGAGGTAGAAACTGCTGC
>CALSCE010006291.1:0-11071 GCA_943593645.1 Bovichtus variegatus
GTTATTAAAACGTTATCATATTAAGTGCTTCACATGTGCCGGCTTTTGCCTTAGTTTAAAAACTATATAATGAAAAAGATAATCCACATTTAAGATTTGTTGCGATGTATTTAGTAAATGAAAATTTGTTCATTGTAAAAAAAAAAAAAAAAAAAGCAGCTTTTCTCAAAAGAATGCATCAAATAGCTACAACACACAGACATTTTTATAGTGTGTGAATGCTTAATAAACCCATATTAACATAACCTTTGTTTTACTCTACCACATATTAAATATGCAGCACCCGTAATTAACAGTATTCTAATAGTAATTGCTACTACTTGTGTGCTCCTTTGACATTCCACTAGTGAAATGTGGTTATGCCAATTGGTTGGACCCACTTAGCATTTTAATGGCATCAATAGTGTTTTAATCCAAGTGTCAAGGCTATTTCCATTTTCTTCAGTGCTTATTTCCTCCACAGGAAATGTGACATTTTTATTAGTAATGGTGGGATATTATTTAATTAGCAAATTTACATTTTAGCTCTTTGATTTAGTTCTTAATGCACATGAACACCACATATATGAGTTTATTTATGCATGAAATGTCATAGTGTCTGGTTTCGTGACCAGCCATGAGGCTCCATTGCAATAGTGCTGGGAGGCGAGATAGTAATGCGGTTTGTCTTGCCGATGTGATCACTGCGCTTGGTTCACAACATTAGTCTTCCTCTCTCTGCTTTCTTTTGTAAATTAAAAACCAGTACCAGCCTGAATGGTGTTTTTAATTGTGATAATGGAAATGAATGATCTCAGTTTCTTTTCCCCCTATTTCTACTTCTCTCCCTCTCTTTCCCTTCCCTCTAAAGGTTTTCTTACTCTTATAGACCTGTGGTTGTACACCTGTACCTCTGCATTGATTCCTAAGCGGCTTTGACCCAGGCCTGAGCCTCCTATCCATCCCCATTACACAGTCCTGCTCTGGCTCTAATTCCCCTCCTATCAACTAACTCTCAGGTTATTTACTGGGGTCCATGGAACAGTTGTCCTTAAAGGGCCATTGTCGTGATATTTCTGGCACCCACTGTGTTCAGAGACAAAACACTTTCTTTCTTAATATAAAAATTAATGCACATCATTGTCTTTTAAATTTAAAATAAAAAAAAATAAAAATCCTAGTGTTTTTCCACACTAATCTTCACAACTAAAAAAAAACTGCATTTAGCATCTCCTAAAATCTATTTTTCTGTAGAGGCTTGACTATATTTGTATTGTGTTCTCCCTGCACATGCAGTCATTTTTTTCCCTGTGACATCTCTTTTGGGACCTATGTGTAACTACATATATATGTGTCCCCCTACCTGGGGAGCAGCGTCAGTCTCTTAGGCTCTTACAGCAGGTGCCATGTTGTCAGCATAAGGTATGTTGAGTAGCGGTCAGGAATAACATATTGGCCCTCTGTCTCACTTAAATACAACATTCAGGTTGACACAACTATCTTCCATGCGCTATTTTAATCGCAGTACATTATGTCTGATGTGTGACAGAAAGCTTATGTTTAGGTTTAGGGTTCTATTATTACTATTGTTATTCAATAATAGTCTTTTTATTTCTAGAACTTCCAACTTTTTAAAGTGTATATATTCTCACAACTTTATTCTACATTTGCAGTGTTTATTCTTTTTAGGTCGACATGTTTAGAATTTTATCTGAACTTTTTTGGCCCTTATGTACAGGGGCTCGGTGTGAAGCGATACCTGCAGTTGCAAAGCTCTACTCAATGTAAATGCATGCACTAAATTCCACATGGTATTGTTGTTTAGGGTCAGGGTCAATGCTGTAATAAGAAGCAGAAAAGACTCAGGCGGGCCAGACAGGGAATAGCAAGGATTTGGAAAGGAGCGCTTCATAATGTTTCAGTATCTCTATGCATCGCCTCTGCAGTGTTTCAGGACTTTGAATGTTATTCTTATTCATGAAAGACTAACATTGTTCTATGTTTGTGTTGATCCCAGTGTTGTGTTGGGAGGATTAAGTGTCAGGCCGGTGCTCTCCTCTCTCTGGATGGAGAGATCCCTAAGCATATTCAGTGAGTCGCAGAGCTGGGGGAGCCTCTGTGTGCAGATTAAACCCATAGCCTGGCTTTGTGGCTGATCATTAGATTGAGGCAGATTTGTTAAGCATAACTGCCATTAAATTGGCTGCAAAGCTCTGGTATTTACTGCGCTGCTGTTTATGAATAAGGACCCCCTTAAAGACCCGCGCAGCGATGCGTTAAACCCGAGCCGCGGTAAGGAGGGAAATGCATTATTCATAGTGGGAGGAATTAGATGGATAAAAAGATGTTCCTGGTGAGGGTGGCATGCGGTGCCTGTGTCTCAGTGTGTGTGTCACTGAGCATCTCTGAGTGGCTGTGTGTAGTTTAGATGACATCCAGAGTGCATCTGTGTTTATATTCAGGAGTCTGATAGTATTTTGTCTGTGTGTGTGTCTGCTGGGGGAGCGCCCGGCCCGTGTCCTGCTCTGTCTCCTCTGTGTCGGCTTGTGAACTGAGCCACTGAGGAAATCGAAGGAGAGTTTAATTTTTCTTTTTTTTTTTTTTCAACAGGCATTTCATGTCCTCCCTGATGAATGTGTTTATTGGCTACATAATGAGAACCAGTTATGGTTGGTTAGTCAAATTATTTAACTTTATTAACCTTGGATAAAATTTGCTATGCAGACCCAAACTGGTGTAACATGCAAAGAGTATTATGCTGGAGGCCAGAAGGGTTCAATAATGATTACAGCTCTAATATAATAGAAGTGAAGTGGTTAGCGAGAGAGGATGGAATACATATATGTGCTTAAAGGCTGTAGGTAAAATAAAACGAAAGGGTTCTGGGTTATTGTGTGTAGTCAAGTAGTTTATAGACCTATCGAGTTTACAGTCTGCGGATGATGAGGGGATGAAAGTTACATGATGGGGGGGGATTTTGATGACAGTGATGAAAATAGCCCCAATGCTCAGGAGATGTGTGTGTGTGTGTGTGTGTGAGGTCTGTGTTTATCCTTTTTCGTGTGTGTGTTTATCAACTTTACTGGCCCCTCAGTGTGTGTGTGGGGTAGTCAGGTAAGGCTGGCTGCAGGAGGAGCAGGGGTGACCAGTGCGACGTGAGGCCATGATGAGAGATTGTGTTGGGAGTTGGAGGTTGACACAGAGGGTCAGAGGGAGAGAAGGGGGCTGGGTGGGTACTAGATAGGGCTGCATGGATGGTGTGACAGCAGTGGGGGGGGTAGGTAGGAAGGAGGCAAAAGGGGACAGGGAGGGGTAATGGAACCACTCCAGTGCTCTCGCCTGGAACAGCTCAACCTTGGGCTGTAATTACTAACCATACATCCCACTTTTGGGGTGACATCTCCCTCTTCTTGGACTAATGGTGGGGAATTAGAGGGGATCTTAAATGTCAGAAAGAGTTGGGGTGGTTGTGCGGTTCCTCACTTCTTAGGACAAGAAATACACAGCAGCAGGAACAGGTGCACTCATCACTGAGTGTGTCTGACTGCGTTCACTCATTCACTACTTTCTATATAAAATACACTGAATAGTTTACTCTGGAGTGAGCTGCAAATTAATATTTTGGACGCTTACAAAATTGACATATTTTGACAGGTGTAGAGTCACACAATGGTTATACAGTATTTGCATCTATAACGTGTGATTTTTAGGCAGAAAGCAGTGATAGTACAACGAAAAGAGGAAGAACCTTTATTTTGGTAAATATATGCACAAAAACATGCACTCAGTGGCATGAATAACACAGAAAAAGCCTTGGATGTCAGAACCACATGCTTAACCTCAATAGTGCAAGCATCACATTATTGTTTTGTTTTTACAATGTTATTGCATTGATATATTTATCAGGTCATTTAATGCTTGTTATTTATTTTTTAGAGACATCGGCTTTGACCTCTCGATGCATGAGGCAAGGCGCCATGTCTGAAACGTGTTGCGATGTTACTCTACTCT
The DNA here is from genome assembly GCA_943593645.1 of Bovichtus variegatus. Lineage (NCBI taxonomy): Eukaryota > Metazoa > Chordata > Actinopteri > Perciformes > Bovichtidae > Bovichtus > Bovichtus variegatus. Next base: position 3,991 of record CALSCE010006291.1, read on the forward strand.
GCCGAACAAGGCCTTCTTTGTGTTCTTCACGCCATTTTGTACCTGTGTTTGTGCACATAGTTATCCTAATGCATGTTCTCACTCTTGTGCATTTGACAGCCATCCTCCTTCCTTCCTTGTATTATCTGCCACATTTAGGGAAACCTTCTCCGCAGCTTATTTAAGATTCCAGGGTCTAGAATTATGACACTCAAATAAGATTGTCGACGCTCAACATAGTGCACTACACAGTAAATAGGAAGATGTTTCGGACACGGCCATCGAGTTAGGATGGGATGAGATATGATCTTGGGTGGAACTTAGTAAGTGACGGTGGCATCATTGGACCAGAGGGAGGGAGGCTGTCGCTTGCACGTGATCCACGTCACCCTAAATAAATCTACAAAATCATAAACACCAAACCAACCAACACAATTTGATGCATAAATCAGGTTGACTGCACCAAATTAAACTAGTCAGAGATACACAGACATAAACAGTGTAATTACCAGTCACATATTTATCATATTATTCATTGCTTCAGAATATAACACACAAAATATTTTTATGTTGTAATGTTATAATGCCATATAACTCATTGGTGCGAGTGATATATATATATATATATATATATATATATATATATGTAGTCTGTTCATGATCTGTGTTTCTCTTGTGTTTTTCTTCCGAGCACAAATTGAGCTCTGTCGAAAGGGGATTGTGGGAACCATGTCTGTTTACCCACAGGTCTTGTAATGATCTGAATTGACTTCTGTTTGCCCAATTGTACTACGGAGCTTATTTTAGTTAAATGCCTCTTTGGATGCAGATCAAGAGAGAGAAGGAGCAGGCGGCTCCGTTTGCCAAATAAACACGTTTACTGACGAGGCTGGTAATGATCTCATTACATTGAGCCAATACACCTGTGTACGAGGGGGATCCAGAGAGGGGCGGCGGGCCAGGGAGGACAAACAAAGCGTGAAATCACTAAATCACACTCATTATTGGGGGATATCAGTAGGGCCAGGATCCTAATGTACCATGAAGAGCATTCACTGCTTAATGGACATTTTACACATTTTTTTTTATGCATTTTATACATTACACTAAAACAAATTTTGAGCCACTTATTTTATTTCTGTTGCATTGTGAATCTTCAGATTGAACAAGCACACAATCAAAGGATCCGCTTTAACCGGGGCTGAATTGTGTTACCTTCATCTCCCAGCTTTTTTAAAAAAATGTTCTGAACTTGCACAGGCTCTTCTTCTTATACATCTGTTTTTACCATGTCCGATTAGACAAAAGAACCTGAAAGATAATTGTAGCCCAGCATAATAGTAATGCCTCCTGTGTGTTGTAAAACAGCTCATGGCGTCTGTCGATCCAGCAGAGCAAAAGAAACCCCTGTCTGACCTCTTTCATGTTCCACCGTCGGCATACAATGCTGAAACAGACTCTCATTGTTGTACACCTGACCAGGAACTAATTTCAGTGCGGCCCTCTCTACCGGCAACATGGGTGAGAGGGCGGGGAGTCTCTGTTACAGCAACGCCACTCTCGTTATTTCACAATTAATGTCAAGCCCTTGTTATTTGTCATTGGAAATACATGGCTTCTGTGCTGCTGCCGTTGTTGCTGCCATATTCTAATTTGTTCTCCATTATGGAAAACACTGGTGTCGATTAATTTCACTTTCATGGTTTGTACACACAACAAGTGAGTGTGAGGTGTTGTTGTTTACCAGCAGCCAGTACTCTTGTCCAATTTATAAAGGCTGGGAAAAAAAAGAGCTTTTAAATGATGGCATGTTTGGAATCGTTTTTTAGAAAATAATTTGCAAATTTAGCTGCTTCTTATGGCTTGTTTCTGTAACATATATTTAAAATATGCTATAATCTTAATACAAGACACATTCTTAGCATTTCAGAGTTTACTGCTATTTTATTATTTTTATTATTAGTGTTTAGATTAAATTATAATGAAAAGAAAGAAGATTTTCTGACATTTGTTTCCTATAGCCGGCTGCTCCACCTGCAAATTCAAAGTGCATATTTACTCCGGGAGTCACACCGCTCGGTTTTTTTCTGTCATGTTGTTTTTATTTTCAATTCCATTTCCTGTAAGTGAAATGATCTCCGCTCACAGCCACAGTCCCCTCCATTACACCTAATAAGGTGTCATATAATTTAATTCCATGCTTCACTTGTCAGAGAGGCCTTCGAATCCGACTCCAATTTTGAGTTTTAATAGATATTAGTCCTTAACGCTCTCCTCACAATTAGGCCTCCCAGTTTTTCTCTTAATGAAAATCAGATTAAGACATATAATCTAATTACAGTTCATATTCATCCACCCTCTGATACACTCTGCCTCTCAGACCCTATTTGCCACAATCAGATATTGTACCCGTCAGTTCGTCAATCAGGACTCTCACACTGTACACAATATATGTGTGTGTGTCTAAGGTCTGGGGTTTGTATTTACTGTAGAGTCGGGACCGAAAAATGTAACGCCGCTCGGTGCTGTTGAACTTTGAAGGATAGTAAATGTCACAGGAAATAAAAATACGGTGAAGGAAAAAAACGTTAATCTCATAAATTAATTCAACCTATGGGTGGAAATGACCCATTTAGACTTGTAATGTTGAAATGGAATTCTCCCCCTCTATCTTCAGTTTTTGTCAGTTTTATCGTGACTACATGATTTGGATGGAGCCATGACGTAGTCTTGGACTGATAAATTCTGTGTGTATCCGCGGACCTCGTTTCATGGGAGAAACGTCCTTATCAGAGGCACTTTGATGTGCTGAAATATCACACCAAGGTTCAGTTTGAATGTCATGTCTGTTTGATTGTTCGTCTGACGCGCTATTATGAGCCATGTTTTCATAATTACTGCCAGCACTCTATAATTCCCAACATAATTAACAGCCGACCCTTCCTCTAACTGAGTATGAGCTGCGATACCTTCTTGAGAGCCGGCGGTCAGATCCAAAACTTTATCTAAGCAGAGAGGAAGAAGTCCACAATAATTCAATCAGTTTCATCACTTCAGAGAGAAATGATTAACTCCCCCTACTAGACCACTGGGTTACTCAATGAAATAAATTATATGGAAAATTGATAGGGATTTTAACTTGTAAAACCCCCCAACCCCCACCATCACCACCTCCAACACCCCATTAGATTCAACCCCTGAGAATCAAAGTTATCTTGAGAAAAAACTGATCTTTAAAGCATTGCTCGCTTTCATTCTTTCCCCCCCTGTCTCTCTGTCTCCCTGATCTCGTCTCAGGCTTTGAGACAGCCAGGTCTTTTGCTCTTCATGGTGCCCATGTCATCCTGGCGTGTCGAAACCTGTCCCGGGCCAGCAAGGCAGCAGGCCTCATTCAGCAGGAGTGGGTAAGTGGCAGTCGAACTTTATATAAATAAAAATTCACTTGACTTGTTTCCATGTGAACAGTGGATGTGTGACACAATTTATGCTACATGTTACATTAATTCACGCATCACTGACATGAAATAAATAATCCAAATATGATCCACATATTGAGGTATCCCTTTAAAAAGTAAAACCCTTTTCTAAATGAGAAAAGAAGTTGAGGTATTCATGTTTAGGTTCTCACAAACCACTTGCACACTTCCCAGAAAAGGTGAAGAAACTTATGTATGGGTGTCTCTGCTTAAAGAAAGAGAGTGAGAGAGTGAGAGAGAGAGTAAGAGTGAGAGAGAGAGAGAGAGAGAGAGAGGGAGAGAGTAAGAGAGAGAGAGAGAGTGAGTAAGAGTGAGAGAGAGAGAGAGGGGGAGAGAGAGAGTGTAAGAGTGAGAGGGAGAGAGTGTAAGAGTGAGAGGGAGAGAGAGAGTAAGAGTGAGAGAGAGAGGGAGAGAGAGTAAGAGTGAGAGAGAGAGAGAGGGAGAGAGCGAGAGAGTGAGTAAGAGTAAGAGAGAGAGATAGAGAGAGAGTGTAAGAGAGAATGTAAGAGAGAGAGTGTAAGAGTGAGAGGGAGAGAGAGTGTAAGAGTGAGAGGGAGAGAGAGTAAGAGTGAGAGAGAGAGAGAGAGCGAGAGAGTGAGTAAGAGTAAGAGAGAGAGATAGAGAGAGAGTGTAAGAGAGAATGTAAGAGAGAGAGTGAGAGAGAGAGAGAGCGTTAGAGAGAGTAAGAGAGAGAGAGAGAGAGTGAGTGAGAGAGAGGGAGAGAGAGGGAGAGAGAGAGAGAGGGAGAGAGAGAGAGAGAGATAGAGAGAGAGAGAGAGAGCGAGCGAGCGTTAAAGAGTGAGTGAGAGAGGGAGAAAGTGAGAGAGGGCATCTGATAATTACCTGAGATTATTGCTCTAATATCGCTGCGCTTGTGACGCGTCCCCAGATTTACGAGTGTGGGAAAATAAACAAGTGAAATGTGGGTGCTGGAGCAGAAAGAATAAGCCATTAGCACTGGGTTGATTACAGAGAGCAGGACTTGAAGAAGGAGAGTGAGTGCTCAGCGCAGATATGGAGGTAGAGAGAGAGAGAGAGAGAGAGAGAGACAGAGAGAGAGACAGAGAGAGAGACAGAGACAGGGAGACAGAGAGAGACAGACACGCCTTTGAGCGAGAGTAGATCTGCAGTGTTTAAACTCACCCATGTCTCTAATTGAAGTATGCCCCTGGGGCTGTCAGTGCTGCGCCACAGTGCGGAATCCAGTGTACAAATCTATTACTGTAGCTGCTTTGTCTAAATGAGTGAGGCAAAGCTCCAATCTAAGCGCCAGATTTTGGAGTCAAATTGATTTCCAAGCTTCACACCTGGCACAGAATTATCCAAGATGTTGTTTAATGTTTGTGAATGGAAAAAATGGAAGCTTCTTTGAATTGCTTCAAAAAGATTAAGTGACTGGTGACTTCTGCAGTGTCAATGATAATCTTCCTTATTTGTGTTACATGTGCAGATTGTCAGGAAATGAAATGATTGAGTTAATACAGTTCTGTATAGTTCAAAAAGAGCACAAGTGGTGAATTAGCATTCCCTAAGCCCGCTCCATATTTCCTTCTAAAGGAATCCCCCCTGTTATAGGCTAATGAATAAAAGTCACAATATCAGAATAAATCTTTGCTGCAAATTCTCCCTTCTGGCGACATTATTAATAGATTCAGGAGAAGAATAGAGAGGAGGATTAATCTTTAAGATGATGGATGGACTCTGCTCGCCTTCCCATGCTCCTGCGTTAAGGTCATTTTGATAAGAGGGTATATTTTGGGGTCCTCTGTACAAAAGGTCATCATATCTACTTCCAGGTCCCTCTCAGAGTTCCGCTCTGGCTGCCAGAAGAGGAACTGCTGTCCCGATTGCACGGGACCTTTGACCTCTAACTACCTGCTTACTATTACTCTGAACTCTCTCTTTCTCTAACTCTCTGGCTGTGTGGGCAAGTGTTGCTGTTCAGAGGTGAGAGTGGTGGCTCATCCGCAGCGCAGGGCGGTGCCGTTCAGCGTAGCGTCGTGTACTGACAGTGGGTATAATAGTGGGGTCAGCGATGGATAATGGGCAGGTCAGAACAGCCACTGGCTGTTAGGAAGTGCAGGGTCAGAGGGCTTATCCTTCCCAGCCGCTCAGACTGTGCTCTGCCAGGAACGACTACAGTCTAAACAGAACAATACACCGCACAGAAGATTTCTGTTACCTCTACTTAATCTTCATTTAATCGGAAAGTATTTGTTTTAGGGCATGGCGATGTGGAGAAAATCAAATATCACAACATTTTTGACCAAATGCCTTGTTATAAATACCAGAAAAATGATATCACTTTACTGTGATGCAGCTTTTATAACCAGGAACAGACACTTATCTCGTATCACAATATCGATATAATATGGATGTATTGCCTGACCCTAATTTGCTTCTATATATAACTGTTCACATGTTCATCCTTGACATTGTAGAGCTTGTTTGGCACTTTAGAGATTGTAATACCTGTTTGTGTTTTTGCTGACTTTTTATCATGAAATTAGTTTCTTGCTGTGTTTATGCTACATACTGTTTTCATGATGGGACTTCAGCTCCGTCTCCACCACAGGCCTAATCTGTGCAGAATGTGTTTTTTTTCTCTCTCCCTCCATTCGAGCTTTGAGGTGAAACCCCTCCAGCAGGCTCATTAGGGGAGTTTAGAGTGGCAGAGAGGGGATAAACATTTACCTTATGATTGTGTTTTACAATAAGCCTGATGCTGGTTGCCTTTATAGGGTTCAAAGGGGGCTGTTTTTACAGGCTGTGATGAAGCCACATTAAAACCAGGAGGGGATTAACCAGCAGATGGATGCTGGGAGAGATGGAGGGAGAGCAGAAGGAGATGGGAAGATGGATAGATAGAGAAAAAGGAAATGCTGAGAGGGAAGCGTTTTGCACCAAAAAGAGACATGGCAGATATGTTTAGAGAGCCAACATTTTGTGGATTCTAATACATTTTTTCCCATCTTATTATTGCCATATAGAGTCCCTCTCTCTCTCTCTCTCTCTCTATATATATATATATATATATCTAATATTTCAGCTCTGCAGCTCTTGTCCTCTGCCCTATAACTTAACTACATGCTATTTTCCCACAGCCCCTTACCTATCCATCTCCTATTCCACTCACAGTACAGGCAGGTTAAGTTGCTGGTTAACAACCAAAGTGTTGCCTGCGTGCCAGAGATTTATTTTTCCTGATTGCCTTTAAAATTCTGCTTATCTTTGACTCCAATGTCTCCCTCAGAGAGCTGTAATGGACTCCCCTGAGATACAGTGGGCCAACCAAGGCCGTTGGCCCCTGAGTAGAATACAATACACACACATACACACTCGTGCGGCATGGTCTTATTTTGTAATTTCTTTCCTTTTTTTTTTAATCCAAAATGCTTATTTCCCCCACTGCCCCTTTCTACAACACATGCTAATGAGATGCTTTGTAAGGGCGTTAATTAGCGAGCTAGTCACTGATTGCTGTGTGTGTGTGTGTGTGTGTGTGTGTGTGTGTGTGTGTGTGTGTGTGTGTGTGTGTGTGTGTGTGTGTGTGTGTGTGTGTGTGTGTGTGTGTGTGTGTGTGTGTGTGTGTGTGTGTGTGTGTGTGTGTGTGTGTGTGTGTGTGG
>CALSCE010006330.1:0-10202 GCA_943593645.1 Bovichtus variegatus
TGTATATATATATATATATATATATATATATGTGTGTGTGTGTGTGTGTATATATATATGTGTATATATATAAATGTTTAAAAAAACATCCTTTTTTCTTATTTAATATTCTGATGTGTATTCATACCATTTCCTGTAAGTAAATGTTTTAAAAACATGTGTTTTTTTAATCACTTTTTATATCATTAATGCACGGCGTCCTCTGCAGTGGACATATATGTAACTCCTTAAAAAGAGCATATATTGAAATGAAAAATGATTGGCATGGTTTTTTACAAACATTAAAAAAATTACTTTGTCTTTTAATAATTTATGCATGAAAGGGTTAAACAATACTGATCCAAAAAAAAAAAAATAAAGCCTTTGGGATAAAATCATATAAATTGGTTAAAGCGTAAAAATAATAAGATGGTCAGCCCCAAACAACAATACTAGTACATGTACATGTACATGTCCACGGCCTGGCACAGTCATGTGACAAGATTTGAACAAAGGCAGCAGGTTTAGAGAAACTGGACAGAGTTACAGGCAGTGAACTGCATGTGATCCGCACTGTATTATTCTGATCCCCTTAGACAGAAAGAAAGACAGATTTGTTTCTCTGTTGGATCAATGGCTGACTCTCCTGTGGTACTCTCTCCCTCATTCATCTTCTCGATGTGGTGATCTTCTCATGAATACTGGAGCCCAGCAGTTCCAGCACTCATCCATCTCTGTTGGATTCTCTAGTAGTTGTCTTCTTATTTTCTTTGCAAAAATGTCATGATATGGCAGTTTGGCTGTCACAGCGCTGCTTGTAAATCCAATAGTATTCTTTGGATTAGTTTGGGATCTATATTACTATATTGATCATGCTGTTTTCCTTTGTGTAGATATGTTACTATAGTAGGTTTATGCTCATGAGTACTGATACAATAAGCAGATGTGTAAATATAGACACATGCAACCCATTAATACTAAGTTTTGAAAAAGAAGAAGGTTAATTTTAAATGGTTGTTTTTCTATTTTACACTAAGAAAGGAAAACTTCAGTCTATATTTGTTTTGTATCGTGGCAAAAAGGCTGGGAAACGAAAAAATGTAAATGTTACAGCTTTTTACAAAAAAAAGGAACTAATAATAATTATGAATTATTATATAAATAAATATAAATGATATTAATGCATATGACTTAATTTACATAAAATCGCCTCTAGGGGGCACTACCTTTGTATTTAAGGAAAACGATAGCCACTTAATGTAGTCTCATAAAATATACTAAACTATGAATCAAGAACTCAAGAATCAATCAATCAAGAATAACTATAAACACAATGATCACATCAACAGCTAGTAAAGGTTGAAGGATTTTGGAATTCTTTGATCGTAGAGGTTGGCAACACTCACTCTTGCACAACATTAAACAAACCAGCATGTTTATTCCAAGAAGCATTTATGAATGCGATAATAAATGTCAAAACACACTATGTAATACTAAGCAATCAAAAGGGAATATGTAGGCTACATAATGTGTGTGTGCGTGTGTGTGTGTGTGCGTCTGTGTGTGTTTGCATCATAAAGCTCAGTGAATACAACCCAAATCAACACATGAACAAGAGTAAAGCAGTTCTGTGCTTGCATAGCCTTGTAAAGTTAATGTACACTAAATAATATACTATGCCCAGTGAAAGTTCAGCCCATGAATGCAGAGGTTACATAGCTGTCAGCTTGTTAGCTGTCAGCTTGTTAGCTTTGCTGGTGACCCGTTCTGCTGAACGTGTTGTCGAGTCTTTGTTGTGCTGATCAGCTGTAGGCAAGCTCCATTGTTTATCTTGCACAGCACAGTTAGCTCCTTGCTAACTGCCTGTTGCTCCTATTGTGAAGTGTGTATGCTAACTTGGTCGCTGGGATTAGCAGTGCTGATTTACTGAGAATCTTTCAGGCAAGTGCTCACGTCTGACCTGTTAAAAAAGAAATCCAGTGATCAGAGCGCAATCCGATGCGGTGGCATGCAGCCAGCAGGCCTTTGCGGATGCCCGCCTGCTGTGGGCAGCAGAGCAGCGGTGCAGAGGGAAGACCAGACGAGTGACCTCTTTTTAGGAAGTCCCGTGACCGTGAGGAATTATTGTAATTACTTGTGGGCTCATAGCTCGATTTTACGAGCGGTAAGTGTCACCTACAGGCTGTCCCCCACGCAATAAAAAGGTCATTACAATGTGCAGCATTAATCTTAATACTCAAGAGAGGCTACAACAAATTGCTCATCTTTTATAAACTGCAAGATACTGGATCTAATGCATTTTTGTTACCCCTCCAATGGGAACTGTCAGCAATTTGAATGAATATGGCGTTATGGTGTAAATGCCTGTGATTACTTTATTTGCTGTTGGATCACCGGCTCCCCACATAGACCCAACAATCAGACCATCAGAGTTAGTTTAATGCCCACTTGAGGACAGTATAACCACGTTTCCTTTCCTCGCCCAGTTTTCTGTCACCTATGTGCCGAAGTCAAGAAGGATCTCCCCACTGTGGCGAGGAAAACAAAGGCTTTGGGCCACATTATTAAACGGAGCCAAAACACAGAGTTTTATCTTGCCACACAGCATGAGGACACCTGTGGCCAAAAAAGTCACCATCCCTGCCAATTTGATTACTATTATTTTCAACACAGGCAGCAAACCATGAAGGATTCATTCATTTTGCAAAAAGAAAAAACAACCCCTCTGAGGTACAGCAGTTACCCATAAATCACTGGGACAGAAACACACACTGCCAAAAGGAAGAGTTGCCATTTTTTTATTTTTTTATTAATTTTTGTTTTCATTTGTTTACATGATGTCACTGTTATTAAAACAGGGATTATAGGCAAAAACGTTTTAATTATTCCTTTAGTAGTAAACAAGTAGGAGTCTATTGATTAATGATCTCTGATCTGTGAATAAATGGATAAAAACAATGAAACATTTTGAGATGAATTCACACCACCTTAAGGATTGCATGAACGCCAAATGCATCATATTAATTTGTTGTTGAAATATTCGACATTAGCTGTGATGCATTGCTTCTTTGTGAATGTGAAATGAATCTTTTCACTGCATGACTGAAAGTGGAGAAAAATGGTGTAGATATGTTGAATGCTCTGGGGAATTTTTTAATAGGGAATCATTGCAGCACATCGGCTTTTCAGCCTTGCACGCATCCGTTTCAGGGAAACAGGTGCAATCAGCTGCAACTGCAATCCAAAATAAGAGCGTACGGCTAAGTGTAGGATGTACTTCTGACAGAGCATTCTTGATCAGTGCATGTAATGAGACTAGTCAAGAGTCTTTAAATCCAACCCTGCACAGTTTAGACAGCTGCCAATCAAATCCAACCCAGAGCCTGAAACACTTGGCAGTGTTGGACAATGTAGCAGTAAGTGACCTCAGCACGCTGACCCCTCTGTTCCTCGATATAGTGGAGGAGTAACTGTACATTTATGTGTTAACATGTAAAAATGTCCTGTAAGCAAGGTTAGAGCCAGCAATAGTGGGCCACGTCCACCATCTGCAAGAAACCTCGCCTCATTAGTGAAGCCTCACAAAGAAGATTACACCATTTAGTTGTGGGCGAAAGGCCAAAACGCATGGAAACACTTTAATTTTTTTAAATACCGGGTGTACGTGTGGACGAGGCCTTAGTCTGGAACACTGAAACAAAGTGGTGGAATGACTGACAACGGATCATTATTGCCATAATAGCCGATAACATATACAAAAATTGTAATTCTCTACTTTTGCCCGGTCTCAGGCTAAATAGGAAATAAAGACATATTCCTAACATTTTAGCTGCCCTCCATTGTCTCCAGTCTCTGGCGATTGGTGTGTGTTTTATCCCACCGCTTTTATTCATGCATTTACTTGAAACAAATATGCCATTGGTTTTGATTAGTGAAACATGTCAACATTAACAGGACTAGATGATCTGATATTGCAGCTCGCAGCTTGCAGCTCGCATGTTTCAAAGCTGTTGATAATGTGCCCATCCCATTTTTGCTGGTTCAAATTAGCTGCTGCATGCGCTCTTGTTCTTGTCTAAACTGGCATTCGTTTTCGCAGTGGTAGCTGTTGAGTTATACAGTGGAAGAAGAAGGCTGAGATAAATGGCTGCATAAAAGGAGAAAGACCTGCATTAGTAGATGGGTAATGGATCTGTGCTGCCCACTCAGCGCTGGCTAATACATCAGAGAAGTCACGCTGCCATTACATGAAGAACGGATAAATAAATGAACAAAAGCCATTAAGATGATTTGACTTGCAAATAAAATAAGATAGTGCTTCTCTTGGGTTGCGGCCTCTCAGCTGCAACTGCAAAACCTTGTGTGATTTTTCACACAAGGTGAAAACTGCTCCACAACCAGATCAAAAAGTTGTTTTATCAAAATGCTGTGTGAGAGATAATAGGCTGTTCATACTGGCAAAGTGTCCCAGGTTTATGTAATTGCAGCTACACATATTGTCTGAGTGCCTGCTACAAACGGAACTGTGATACTCGATGGCTTTTCACATGTTTGCCACAACACTAATACAATAATGGTTAATGGAATTTCAATTGTAGTGAACAGCTTTCATTGGAACTCCTTTCTACTTCAAATATAAAACTAAGGGCTTCAGTTTGCTCTGTGCAAACAGACTCGACACAGCGATAAGCCAGGTCAAAGATGTTTAATTAAAGTAGCCAGGGTTTGAATTTATTTCCCGAAAGTGTGCAATAATCCTCATTTTTCCAATTAACTGTGTAAAGAAAACAAACACTCAGAAGACACAACATTCTTGGAGAGGGATCGGGGAGGCAGCGGCAGCCAGGAAGAAGCTGTCATAAAAAAAAAGAGTCAACACTTGGACTTCTTTCCTCCGACAATAGTTTTAAGGAACTATATGTGTTGTTTGACAACATGTACAAGTCTGGGCCAGAATAAGAGTCAGGACCTTTTCACCAACAAGTTCAGTACAGTTGAGTAGCTACTGGAGTCTGAGCAGCTTCAAAAGAATTCACTGGAGACAATCAGAGTCGATGCAATAGAGTTTATTCTTCAAAGAACAGAGATAAAACCCGAGCTGGACCCGGGACCAGACTGAACATACACTGACTGTGCTTGCATTTTATAACTCAAATACCCTGTCCTCATTGGTGGAAAATGGGGGTGAACTGCCCCCCCCCGCCCCGCTCTTGTAGCATTTTCCCACAAGTCACTTATAGCTTTACATGACCAAAACATAACTGTGGTTTGCAATATGCTTCTCTCCAGCATCTTGAAGTTACATTTTCTTTGTACTTACTTTGAATTTGTCTTAAAATATCAAATTGTGATCATTCACGTGAATTCTTTCCAACAGTTTGAGTTAGTTGTTTCTTGTATGTTTTTGCACATTTGATCCCAAACAGGTGGGGATAATAATGCACAAAAGTTCATTTCTCATGTATTTTTGTCATTGACATTCATTTGTTTATCTCTACGGTTAATATGTATTATTTTAATAATTTTAGCTGAGACTTCTATTAGAACCCCACAGTCATACATCTAAAGCATACATTTTATCAGAGGCTATATCTTAAATCGATCTCTTTTTTTAATATCAAAAGGCTAACTTCTCACTTGGACAAATCTAAATAAATGTGAATTGGGTAAACAATATTGTGACGATAGTTGTCCAAAAGATTTCATTTATTTATCCCCAAACATTTGTCCGACTTTATTCGAAACCTTTAAAAGTCCAAAATCTAAAGGTTTGTTAGGAGCGAAGTCTGGATCAGTCTCCATTTCTTAAAAAAAAAATGATTCAATGTTAAGTCCAGCGACTACCTATCTATTATCTAAATTCCAAAACATGATTATTTATATTAAAACAAAAGGCAGAACAGTTAGTGGTATATCTCCACAATTTAATTCCATCTCTCTCCATCTTGTGTGCGAGGTTTCTAACATCCACACTTTAAACATTTCTTACTTGTGATGCTTGATAGATAAATTTGCGAATTTCTAATGGCAGTTTAAGGTATTTAAATGTTATTTCATAATGGCTTTCGTTCTAATAAAGTTCCATTGTTTGATTGTGTTTGGAGACAATATATAATGTCTATTCTTTCTGATGCTATTGTACTAGTTGATACTTTGCACAGGTACCTTAATGCCAGCTTTCGTTTGGCCCGCTGTTTACAAATGCACAGCTTTCACTGAGATCCACAGTGACGAGAGCTGTCAGCACGCCAGCTGGGAGCGTTAAGCTCTGACTTGTAGAACGCTGCTTCTCTTTAGTGCCATAAACAGCCTGCTTAACTTCACTCTCCTGCAGCCCCTTTGATCTCTACTTTGACAAACGGCAGGTTCGTGAAAATGACTTTCACACCGTGATCCTTCTCAGATGATAGATCTCCTGCTATAAATCTGGATTGGAGGGAGTTTGGACTATTTCCCCGGAAAAGGCAGCTATTATGCAACTAATAAGGTATGATCAGTTTTGTACAAATATCGGCATTATTCCACTTTCATTTTAACTGCTGTACAGCCTAATACATCGATCGATCAATAAATCAATCAATCAACTCTTATTTATATGGCCCAATATTGCAAATTACAAATTTACCTCAGGGGGCTTTGCAATCTGTCAGCATACAACACCCTTGCACCGAATAAGAAAAAAACTCCCCCCAAAATAAACAGTTAATAACAATTAATACGTCATCACAAATGAACAGAACAGAGCATTAAGATATAAAATAAACTGTAGGCTACCTGGATATGTAGCATACTTCTTGTTCCAGCCTCCATTCACTGTTATTTTATTTCCCCCACTTTTTATTTCCATCATTCCCTTAATTCCGATGCTCCATTTTCATTGCAATCCAACTACTTCCTTCATTTAAGTGTCATACTGAGTCTCAGCATCAGGACGTTGGTGGGGAGGACTGAGAACGATGCGTCACCATGGTAACCCACGCATAATCTCACAGAAATACACATAAAGTATGCAAACACACACTCGTGCCATCTGCCCGTGTGTGTGGGTGTGTGTGTGTGGGCATGCATGCTTGTGTGCCATGTCCATGCTTGTCTGCTGTGTGTATGTGCAGTTTTGCATAAATTAGTATAGTATTATTAGTATAAATGTATTACTGTAAAACGAACATGAGCAAAAGAGAGACAGAGTGAGGAGGGAAAAAAAGAGTTGTCTCAAAGGCCAAATAACTGCGTTTGACAGATTATTTGAGCATGCGTCTGGCAGTATGTACAGACAGAGAAAGCTGTGAATTCAAGGTCACTTATAATGCCATTGATTGTCCCTGTAATAGGAATGAATCAAGGTCTCAATATTCAGTATTACTGCCTGCTTTTAAAACAAATCTGAGCCCCCACACTGATTAACACCTCTACAGTATGTGAATATTTCTTTTTCACACTTGCTTGAGAAGTAGTAGCCTTTTTACTTCACCTCACAGCGTTGGAGAAATGGAAATGGAGGATTTTATTAATCCTCTTTTTATCATCACACGTGTACACAGTGAAATTTAGACTCTGTGTTTAACCCATCCAATTATTAGGAGCAGTGTGGGGGTGCAGTGCCTTGTTTGAGGGCACCTCGGCAGTGCCCAGGAGGCAAACTGGGGGAAACTCTCCAGTTTCAGGGACTTGAACTGGTGACCCTCCAGTTCCAAAGCGAAGTCTCTACAGACTGACTACTGCTTCCCCAAGACTGCCATGTCCATTCCTCCTCCACTCAACCTGGCACATCACTCGCAAAAACATGAAGTATGGTAAATAAAAATCACTTGTGGATAAATGATTAGTTATATTACAGATTTTTCTTTTTACAAATAAGGAAGACATCTGAATCTTAGACTGACACTAGTTTCAACTTAATCTCTATAAACAGATATCTGCATATGAATGCAGAATATATAGGCAACAGGATGAGATTTTAGTACCGAGGCCTTCTGGTTTCCGTTTTTAGTTCATGTAGGATTGACCAATCACGTCTGAGCAGGCTTTGGTTGAATGCAGGCAATGTTAACAGTCCATGTGGAAGCCATCGGCTAACGTCTGACGAGGATTTTAGATTTTCATTATCTTATACAGTGGCTACTTGTGAAACAGTCCAGTCATAGACAACTCAAACTCCGTTCTTATATTTCAAGTTGCTAATCAGAGTGTAAACAATGAGCTCTTGGTGGGATATCAGCTACACCAGAAACCCCAAAATATTGGCCCTTGCCCCCAGAGCCTTACTGACATCAGGTTTGAACGTCATGCTAATATAAGTATTATAGCCCCAAACAGTTTAACATCAACTTTATTCCTCAAAAACAAAATTTAAAGCTGCACTTATCAATATTTTGACATTGACAAATAGATTCAAATTACGTTGTTATATGAAGAAGAAAAAAAAAGGAGTGACAAATCCAAAGACAATCATCATCTGACTTTGCAGTTCTCCTCAGCTCGGCTCTACAGAGCACTTTAGCATTTTAGCGACTCTCAGCTCATTGTTTTGGTCTGGAAAAAAACAATGAGCTGAGAACTTTACTGTTTTGGTTCAGTCTCACTGCTCTCATGAGCTTTGTTTCTAGCAGCAGCAAGCAGCTAAACAACGAAGCTCTGATACCCCCACTGTACACTACCTGCCCAACTCAACTCCCAGCAGACAGATAAACTTAGTGAGTAGCTGGTGGACACAGTGGAGTAATTTACAAGCTAAAGAGAAAAACATTCCCCTCAGGAGTCTGTGGAGACCAAAACAGAGCTAAAAGAAAGTGAATATTGGACCTACATTAGTTGCATGGCCAGAAACACGAATGAATGCTTGTGCTGCTCTGTGTCTGCCGGGTATTTGCTAATATATTCGCCATATTTACGTTGCTGAAGTGATACTGTGTCAATGTTGTTTTTTAAAGCTTCTATCACTGCCACCAAGTAGACTAAACATGATCATTGTAATTGTCAAAAACAATGTCTCAACAACTCTTCATATTGTTCTCAATAAAGATATGAAGTAGAAGCTGCTGGCTCCAGATGTATTGTTCCCTATAGTGAATTCCCATTTGAGTTTTTTCTTTTAATGTTATCATCTCTGGTCTTTTATATAGAAACACAAGACTCTCATAAATGAAGTGACAATTCTCCAAGTTTATGTCAAAATCTCAATCAGAGTAGAGCTGTAGCACATTCAATGTGTTGCCACATTATTCATCTTGAATGTGAACAGATGCTTATCAAATGTAATCTTTAGCTTACAATTGACATCAGCAAGGATACACAAAATGTAATTTTTTTAGAAAGGCCCTCGTCTAGAAAGGCCCCCACAAACAGTCACCTACCATAGTCTGTGCAGAACAGGGTTTTTTCCTCTGGAACCTGAGCCAA
The DNA here is from genome assembly GCA_943593645.1 of Bovichtus variegatus. Classification (NCBI taxonomy): domain Eukaryota; kingdom Metazoa; phylum Chordata; class Actinopteri; order Perciformes; family Bovichtidae; genus Bovichtus; species Bovichtus variegatus. Next base: position 9,379 of record CALSCE010006330.1, read on the forward strand.
AATATCTCCTCCTATTTCGCAAATGAAAGGATTGCAAGAATCTGGGTAACTCCAGTCAGGTTACTTCTATATTATGAAAAAAGTCGGAGGGTCTGTTGTTTGATTCCCGGCCTCTGCAGTCAGCATGTCAAAGTGTCCTTAGGCAGGATACTGAACCCCAAATTGCTCCTGATGTGAGTGTGTGTGAATGGTTATCTCTGATGAGCATGTGGCACCTTGTAGCCTCTGACTCTGTATGAATGTGTGTGAATGCTGATGTGTTGTAAAGCGCTTTGAGTGATCGCAAAGACTGGAAAAGCGCTATATAAATGCAGTCCATTTATACAAACATCTGAACAGTTAATTGAAGCAGCTTTTAAAACCCATTCCTGTTTCCTTTACGGCTAATATCAAAAGCACTGGATCCTTGCCTTGGTTTCTATCCGAAACTGAAGAAGTTTGCCATGAAAATGATCAGCACTTTCACTCATCTAAAGTGACAGATGGAATGCCTGCCTTAATTAGCATGTTCAGCTGTCACGTCGGGGATGATAGTGATTCTCTTTGCCATTGGTTTGACAGTTGCAGTCTAGAAAACGCTGACTGGAGTGTCATTCTTTCTTCCGGGGTCATGTATTTTTAAGTACTTTCAAGCCTGCGCACATACAGCTCTGGGAGCGAGAGAAACCGGAAAAAAAGCCATCTTGGACTGGGTTAAAAGCATAATCCTGGTCACGCTGTATCAGCAACAGAGGAGAGATAAGAGACTGAGGGGATGCCAGTGCTGGGAAACCCCTCGAGAGAGAGAGAGAGAGAGAGAGAGAGAGAGAGAGAGAGAGAGAGAG
>CALSCE010006334.1:8787-21724 GCA_943593645.1 Bovichtus variegatus
GTGTGTGTGTGTGTGTGTGTGTGTGTGTGTGTGTGTGTGTGTGTGTGAGCAGCAGCTGGACTATGACAGCAGAGTTGTCCAGAGGAGGCTCTATCAGGAGGCTCTACTGGAGATCACTCTGCCTGCTCTCACCAGGAAGATGGACAGCAAGTGGAAAAGTGTAAGTCAAATACACGACTGCAGTGTGTCCCACGCACACATTCATACTCACAGTACTGATTCTGAAGTATTACGTGTCTTCTGTCCAGGAGCTGCAGCAGTTTGAGCAGTACATTTTCTCAGACTACAGCAGTTTCATCCTGGTTCATAATGTCTATGATGATGTACTGAGAAACATCCTCAGTAAGGAGATAGAGACAGGTACACACACACACACACACACACATGCACGCACGCACGCACAGGAGCAAATGGGTTAAAATCCGATCATTTTCAACTCTTTTAGCATTTTGAGAGTGCACCATAGACTGTATATATAAGGATTGCACTCACAGCGAGTGCAGACCAGTTTGAGTTTAGTCCGTCAAAATGAAACAACCTTTTTGTATTCGGAGGTACAGTATCTCACTGGAGATTGTGAAACTGTCACAGTCTCATTTCCTGCTGAAATCTTAATCTGTAAATGTGGTCTGCAAGTGGCGTGCTGATAGACTTGAGTAAAAATACCAGGCAATATGTTGTGTGTTCATTTTAGGTGCAATATGTACAGATAATGATCTCACACACATTGAACATTTAAAGCCAGTAAGTGACGTATTTGTGCATACTTCATTACAGGAGTATTGTAATTGGGACAATTACCTAGGCCCGTGCCCTCTACAGTTCAGTTTATATTGAAACTGCAGTTTTTTTCTCTTATTTTGTCCACCTTGTGTAGCCAGGGATTTAGAAACACTGAGGTCAAGAGTGTGCAACACAATTTTTACTAAGGTTCGTGACTGCATTTAAATAGTGCTTTTTCTGGTCTTAGTGACCGCTCAAAGTGCTTTACAACACAAGCCAGCATTCACCCATTCACACACTGGTGGCACACTCTCACAATTGGGGGTTCAGTATCTTGCCCAAGGACACTTCGACATGTAGGCTGCAGGGGCCGGGGATCGAATCAGTGGAAGCCTGTTCCTGACCCTTTAAAAATATGTCCTCTGCAAACTCCACCGATGATCTAAATGATGTTTCAATGCCTTCAGCAAATCCCAGGAACATAATTCTAGCACAGAAATGCAAATTCCTTTATTTAAGTTTTTTCTCCCGAAAACACTCACATTTACAAAACTAACACAATCGGGCTTAAAAAACTCACCAATCATTTGTATGTCATTTTAGAATGTTTACTCCTCAGGTCATTAAAAGCCACACATTCCCTGAAGGTACATGAGCTTTGTGTCCTTGATAGTAGCTGCATCTCTCTGCTGAATAATAAATGTTGAATGGAACATACCTGTTCTCCCCTCTCCTCAGTGATCCTGGATGCAGCCAGTAAGAAGAGCAACAGGCTCTTATTGGACACTTCAGATCTGTCCATTAGTCAGTACAGTCTTCTGGGGCACAAACCACCTCGCTCTGCCACAGGCAGCCCGGCCATAGCCGCTCGAGACTCCTCCCCAGCAGCCCCCAGTAAAGGTAAAGAGCCTGCTCCTGTGGGGGAAGAGGGGGGGAGGACAGTCACAGCTGAGGTTTGCTCTCAGAGTGACCCAGATCTTAACGCCGATGCCAAATCTGAGCCGAGCATCACTCACAGTTGTGACCAGAGCACAGTGCTTCTGTCTCCTGTGATTGTCGTGACGCAACAATTTGATGAATCTGCAACCGAGGAAGCCCGAGAAGAAGTCCAGCTTGGAACCGACACACCATCGACAACAGAGTCAACTACGGCTGAGGCGCCAAACTCCGCCACACCTGACTCTGATGCAGCTGTTACACATGAAGTCGGTACACCTGATGCTCCTGCTAACCCAGATTCCACCAATCCTGACCTTCCAGTATCCACTCTGTCCTTGCTGCAGTCCACAGATGTTCCAGCTGAATGTGCTCAAAGTGGTCAATCTGCAGCACCTACAGATTCTCCTCCACCTGACCTCTCATCCTCAGATGGAGTAACAGAACACACGACCTCCACCCAGCATCCCTGCCCCCCATCGTCACACCCACCTTGTATAGATAGTCCTATGAAAATCAGCCTTGGGTCACTAAGCAAAGCGATTGCTTGCAACCCCGCAGCACCTTCTGTAACACAGACGATGGCACAGAACACCACTGACAGAGCCGTCTACTTGACGGGAGAAATGAAGGACAACTGGGAGGTGGAGAAGGTAAAAGAGAAGGTACTTGAGAGAATCAAAGACGGGAAAGAAGATACACAGGCAGGAGAAGAGAAAGAAGAGGAGATGAAGGTGGAGAGAGGTGGAGGACAAATAGAAGGTGGAGCCCGATCAGGAGGTGAGCCCGTCGATGAAGGTCGCAAATCCTCTGAGTCGCCAGCAGAGAGCGCCACTGCCTTAACCACAGAGCAGACAGAGAGTGCAGAAAAGGTAGATGATGAAGAGAAAGATAGTGAACTTCAGGCCGAGAAAAGCAAAGAAGATGAGGAGGAAGCAGAGGAGAAAGAAGAAAAGAAAGAAAAAGATGAAGAGGAGGTTCTCCAAAGCCCTCAGCCAATGGAATCGCAGTCTGAGAGTGCTGCACAGCTGCCACTGGACAGTGTGGCTATCATCAGAGACCTTGTTATTGAGATAACTGAGGTGGAGACAGTAGTCAGCCCGTGTCCCAACAGCAGCCATACACCCTGACAGACACGTCACCATGACAACTGACCGTTGGATCTCCCAATATCTTATTAAATGCAACAGAGAATAGAGGTGAACTAAGAAAGTCCAGAAAGGAGAAAGGTTAACCCATTATATATTCACTGCATCACATTTATACTACATTTTGGAGGAGACAAAAATGTACGTTTTTATATACTTTAGTAAGGATATTTTTTTAAATAAAAGCTACAGCTTCTATTGACTTTTTACATTTGCTGGATTTTTTTTCTGCCTACACAAATGGATAAAATGACCCAATAAAGATGTAAAACTTGTCAACGTTATGATTTAAAGCAGCATTCACTGATTTGTTGGCTATTGGGCCAACACTGACCTGTTATCACGTTTTAAAGCTGTTGGTATGTTGATACGACTACAACCAGGTGTCTACTGACACGTGCAGCGGACACAGAACAACATAAGCTTTTATTTGGAGTCGTGTGTCTGGCCACCAAAGAATGTAAGTCAATTTGAACTCTCCTTTTAGCTCTGTTTTTGGTCTGAGTTTGACAAATGATATACTATGTTGCTCAGACAGCTGCTGACTTTGTTTGTTACTGTGCACTGTAAAACCAAAAAGGCTTAAAAGGCTCCACAATCTTAAATAGCACTTCTCTTTAGGTTCCTCTCTACGAGCCGTCCCTCATCCGACATCACACTTGGTGTTCATATAAATCTTTGTATTTAAAAAGGTACAGTACGTTTCTGACCACTAGCACGGCTATGGAGCTGTTTTTAATGAGGTCTTGTTGGTCTCGTGCTCGAGCACATATTATCATATTATTTCTCGCTATTCCACCAATCAACAATTAGAAAAAAGTGCCACCAAAAGGCAGGGAAGAAGAATATCTAATAATAATCTAGTAAACATTAGAGTAAACAATGGCGGTTTTCATATATGTCCAAAACTTTGCAAATGTTTTATGGGCAATATGCTTTACTTTGTAATTTCATGATTTCATGATCATGATAATCATTGTCTTTAATATATCATTTCTGGGTGAAGTCTATTACACTGCTGAGATGCTACTACTTTAATACCTTGTCTGCTTCCTGGGAAAAAGGGTTAGGGTTGCAAAACACAAAACTGTATTTGCACAAGCCCATAATATCCAGGATGTAATTGTGAACACAGTAGGATTTTAAAAACAGTCATATGAAATGTGGGAATTATTTTATTAAAAAACCTGAGGATGACAGACAATAAGAGATGGAGTGTATCTATAGGACAGTACTTGCTTATGTTTACAGTGTCTTGTTAAGTAGCAATACAATCAATTATAAAAAACAATATACATAGATTAAGAATAATTTAATAAAAAATAAAACATAACCATGCATCAACATTTAACTATATGTGCAAATATGCCTATAAGTAACACAGCATGTAGCTAACTATCATAGTGTCCTGCAAATACAGGATGACCCTCCTTTTCATCTGTAATTTAGGCAATGGCACACTATGCTTTTGTTTTGAAAAGTGTCTCTATGCTGCTCTGATTCACATTTATACATTCAGACATGCTCTGTTGCCTCGCAGTAAGTGCCATGTTCAAAGGAACGGATTTTGTTCCCTTAACTAAACTATCCCTGGTATTTAAATTCAGAATCCAGTCACATTCCTTGGTGCAGAATAACCTCACTGCCCTCTCTCCTACAGCCTGCATGCTCTGTCCCAACTGGTTAAATGTCCAAACATATGGTGAATATTAAATAGAGTTAGTGTACATGATTCAACATGTGGGATGGTTAAACGTGCATACTATTAGTATATAGCTTGAAGAATGTATACACTTTAATTATTTAAAACAGCCATGAGAGAACTAGATCTGGGCCACAAAGGATTATGGATACATCTTTAAAATTTAGCAAGAATACTAAACCACAGGTTCCTCTCAGACTATTCAATAAACTTAAAAAGGCTTTTCCTTAAAAAAAACAAAAAAAAAAACAATGTATAGACTCACACAAAAAGAATCCCTCTCAATCATCACTTATGACCCACTAGAAGTGTGTGGCGTGTCTGAGACCCTGCCCTCTCTTTACTTTTCATTTTGCTGTGTTTGGGACGTTTCTGGGCATTCTGGCTGCTACATATGTTGGCAGTGACTGAAAGGAACTGTGACTTCAGTTAACACTGACATAGTGAGTGGATGCCCTCCTGCACTCAGGTTCAGGTTGTTTAAGGGACCTGATGCAGTATAAGAGGTGTATGGTGGCAGGTTAATAACGTCATTGTATTATGTAGCGACACACTATATATTCTTCTGCAGTGACAGGGTTTCTACTTTTCTCATGGCTGAATAAATATAATACTGTTATGGTTTGACATCAGTAACATGTACAGCACACTGGGCGGTGGCCAGCGCCACATGCTGGCACCAGACGGCAGCGTTTTAAGCTTCAAGTTAGAGCCACCATTTCTTAGGACGCTTTCACATGGGTTTGCTTTTTGGAATTTTTAACTTGAATTTGCCTGCCCCCCTTTGTCCTAAGCATGCTGCTCAGATTGTTCTTCCAATCTGTGCTAATGCTTTACTCATCAAAGCGCAGCTGTTGCCTGGAAACAAGGTTCTGTGCCCGTTTTGACATGCAGGCGCAGGATGGAGAATAATGACAGCGAGATGTAACCAAGACCAAGGGAAGCGCTGCCACCTGTGTGGGCTGCAAAGGAGCGAAACACAAACAGAGGAAGACAAGTCTGCTAGTGTGAAAGCACCCCAAGTTATGAGGATCATTCATAACAATGTGCCTATTTTACAGTGACATGGACGAAAGAAAGCTATGTACATTGTAGTGCATGTTAATAAAATGACTGTGTGTAACTCTCATAGTGTAGGCTTGCATGTTGACATAGTGATAGATGAGTCAAACATCGGAATGTAACATTTGACTAAATGTTTTTCAGTGGATTTGAAGAGGCAACAGTTATTCAACATTACATAAGAAAACATGCAAAAACATATCAACATATATTAGAAATGTTAAGGGGAAACTTTGATATTTTTCATTCTGGACCCCATATTCTAATGGGGACAACAATTTTTGAAATTTGTCCTGTATCGAGCTTGAATGCTGCAGCCAGCTGCCGCAAAAGAGGCTTTTTAAATGTAATCCTATGGGGAAATTCTGCACCGTACGTGAATGTACGTCTACTTAAAGTGCTTGCTTTTGCCACTGACAGGCTCAGATTGTTAATATAAGTGTCTGACTAACAATAATAAAACATTTCACATGATCCAGTTTGTTATTGTGCCATGTGACTTGTTACTGGAAGACAACGGTGGAAACATGATTGAGAGTTGTAGAGAGGAGTGTTGGTGTTGGAGTAAAGAACGCGTAGCTTAGTGTCATCTAAAGATTTGTCATGATTGAATATTTAGCTAACCGGTGGATCAAGCAAAAGGTAAAAAAAAAAAAAAATTAAAGAAAACGTTTTATTTCTCTGCGTTTCCATAATGTTGTCCACTCACTTAGTGGACGTACATTGACAATGCAGAATTTCCCAATAGGATGCAGTGCTCTGCGTTATTACTGGACCAACTTCAGAAATGGTTTTCCCTATTACAAATAAGATCAAGGTCGAAAAATACTGAAGTTACCTTTTAGGTCTGTTCACATTATTTAAATTATTTGCAGACCCACTGGGAAGTCACTATAAGAAAACTGTAGCCAGTGTGTCAGGAAGATTTAGCTACTTATATGTTTAAATTAATGGTGAATGAATGAAATGCATAATGAAATGTGTAATGAAAGGTGACTGCATGGAACTGCAGTTTATAATAACTAGTTTAAAATCTGCACTATGATCAATGTCTTAGTAAATATACTAACGTCATGCCTTCAGTCATGAGGGATTCTAGCAGTGAAAATTAAACTTAAAAACTGTCAGGAGCATGCAGGAGGTGGATGGGGAAGGACGCGACGTCCTGTGAGCTCTAGGAGTACTGATAGAAAGGTTGTTCGTCAGGTCTGAAGCCGTAGGCAGTCGCTGGGCGTCCAGGTGATGAGCTGGTCTGGTCAAAGACGTCGCTGCCATCTCTGGAAAACAAAGACAGACAAATCAACAGACAGCAGAATAGTTCATATTGTGGTGAAACAGCTGGAGGCAGGAGAGGATAAGAATTCATATGTAAATAAATACAAATAAATAGTTTAAGTCTGATCCTAAAACTAGCTAAATTCAAGTGTGTGACCAACTTTTTTTTAGTTAATCTGATATCTTCCTCAGGTGTCTGCATATTTGTGTGTGTGAGTTGTCTGATGTTTTAAGATCAGTAGCAGTGTGCTCTTTACAGCTTACAGATAATCTTTGCCAATGAGTTCGTGGGCCACATTCTCTTCTGATAGTTTGTGGGGAGAGCTAGAAATGACCACCTCGCAGGTGTATGCCTCCGCCAACCAATCATGTTGCGGTTTACATCTGTCCAAAATGTCATCACTTTATAATGTTTTCCTATTAGACATTTGTGTAAAATTGTCATAATTAGCCTATGAATTCTTGAGCTATGGCCAAAAACACGTTTTGTGAGGTCACAGTGACCTTGGTCTTTAACCCCCGAATATTTACCAGGTCATCCCTGAGTCCAAGTAGACATTAGTGCCAAAGTTTACCTCCAAGCAATCCTGAGAGATCGCATTCATGAGAACGTGCTGGACTTTCTGACATTTTTCCTAAATGCAGGTACAGTTTAGGCTGGTAAGACTGGACAAAATATTTATTTATATATTTGTCACCCAAACCAGTTTATCATGTTTCTGGAGTATGTTAACTCACCCTGTATGGTGCAAGTCTCCATTTTGAGGCTGTAGGTCATTGAAGAAATCTGGGCTGACTGAACCATCTGCTGGAGTTATTCCATCTAAAGACACAGACACACACAGACACACAGACACACAGACACACAGACACACAGACACACAGACACACAGACACACAGACACACAGACACACAGACACACAGACAGACACACAGACACACAGACAGACACACAGACACACAGACACACAGACACACACACACACACTCTTTGGTGGTGCATATGGTGCTTCTACTTCATACTCAGAGTCATCATGATCAGTCCTTTCTAAATGTTACTACAGTAGCTGAAACTGTTAGAAACACAGTAGTTTCCCTCATCACTCTCTGAGCACTACACTACACCAACACCAAAAGCTTCAGTGTTGATGAATAAATAAAACAATAAGTTAAAATGTGTGTTTCCTTCCTGTAGACTTGGATTTGCTTCACTCACCAGCTAAAAAACTGTGGTAATCTATTTAATGGCTGGTAAAACTTGAACATTCACTAGACGTTTGGCCGTTTGAAAGAAGTTAATTTTGCATTCTGCTGAAAAACAAAAGTATTGAAACCAGCAGGAGGATCTGTTGGTACCACGACAGTGTAAGTTACTAGTGTTTTGCATGCGTGTGTACCTGCGCTATAGAATAGATCAGTCCTGTCGTTGTCGTTGTCATACAGATAAGGCTCAGACTCATCAGCCTGGCGACTCTCGACCATCTCCAACCACTGGTTGTTATGGAAACGGAACTTCTCTGACTGAATCTTCCTGCCCCACTCCTCGTCGTACTCCTGGAAGATGAAGAAAAGGATAAAGAAGTTAGAGAACAAGCTACAGAACAATACAAAGAACTGACTCTGATGTGGGACTGCGTTTGTGTTCAACTTACAGCTATGATATCCAGGGTGTTGTCACACACTTTTCTGATCTCAGCATTCTTGTCATGCATCAGATCAATCAGGTAGGCAGGAGCCTCTACAGAGAAGGTTAAAGAAAATAAATTCTGGTGGCTTGAGATTTTACAGTGTGTAAAAACATTCTCACTTTAGCACCAGGAGCTGTAAACCCAGCTACAAGATTCTCATCATTCATCTTCATATTTAGGCTGGACAGAGTGCACTGTGGGAAGGATACGGGTGTCTTTGATGATGACGTCACGAGTAGCTTGGTGAAACACCATCTGATAGAAGACGTAGACAATCTGACACACAAACTCATCATCCTCCTGTTGGGCTACATTCAACAAACACAAGAACATATGGAAAGCAGGTTTAATGAAGTAGTAACTCTTAGCAGGTTTCACATTGCCTGTGAGCACTATTTGTTTTATTTATTTTTAAATAGTTATAGCATTTGTTTGTTTGACCTTGAATAGGGATGTCAATGGTTAACCACAGAGAATATTTTTGATTGCTTACACATGTCAATCTATAGGTTAATTTACAGTTTATAGGTTAATTTATTCTTAAAAATTAACCAGTTAAGTTATCGGTTAATAGGTGGTCGGGCTATCGAAAGAAAAATTTACCGAAACTCTAACCATGACTTCATTGAGTTATTGCATTTAAACCAGAAAAGTGATTGTCGTTTCAGATCTTAGTGAAACAGAGTGTCAGAGTGTATTTTGGAGGACATCTGTACCCCACCACCTTTACACAAGAGAGCATACCGACATCTGAAAATTCTAAATCTCAAATGATGTGTAAACACGAGTCTAAAACACAACATGTTGAAATAACCCACAGCTGTGCGTGTGTGTATGTTACCATTCAGTAGCTCGATAAGGGCGGGAATAATGCCAGATTTAGCCAACATGGCAGCACAGGCGTCATCCATGGAAACTGTTCCGATCATTATCACCACCTCCAGGATGAGGTCATCCTCTGCTGAGCCTGAAACACACAGAGCACAAGAGTTGAGCACATTGAGCCAAATCAGGTAGTTTTGGTGGCCATATACAAGAGCCTGATTGATGTACCTGGTTTAAGTCTGTCTTTGAGGTAGGGTACCAGGTTGTACTCCTTCAGCACCAATTCCCAGTCCAGGTCAGGGATGGTGAGGTTGGCCAGCGTCCCCAGACACTCCAGAACCCACTCCTCCTCTTCCTCTGCACGGATCTCTGCTGCCAGGTCACCAACATAGTCCTGACAGACACACAGAAGAGATCATTCCCATCAATAACAGAAGAGCTTCTACTGCTACCACTAAAACTAATCCTTATGCTAATACTTATAACAATACTTGGTCAAAACTTCAGTTTTTGGGAGTAGTTAATGTATTTTTATTGAGTGTTTATAACTCACTATGAACACTGGTTTGGTCGGTCCATCATGTTGCGAGATGTTTCTGATCATCTTCATCAGAAGGCCGTCTTTCATCTTCAGAGCTCTCTTCATAAGCATCTTCAACCCATTTCCTACAGACAGAGAGCAAGAAACACAAGTATTGTTTTTCCTAAATCACAAAACATTCAAATTGATATGGTCAAATACACACAACTCTCGTCCTAGGCAAGAATCCTAGTCGAGACTCAGCTCAATAGTACAACACCAGCACTGACAGACAACGGAGGATCTACTTGTGGAACAGGTGTCAGTAGTCAGTGAGGTCATAAAATGCAGCTCAGATAAAGATACCTTCACACATGAGTTGTGCGTTCCTCTTGTTTGCAGCCAGGTTGATGCAGATGGAGAGGAGCTCAGCTTCGGTTTCCTCCTCGCCGTGCTCATACAGCATTTGCATTAGCTAGACACAGACACAAAGACACACACAATTCTACTGTGACTTTGAAACCGTCAAAGCCAGTATTAATGATGAAGTTAACGTTTCATATTCTTTAGGTTTGTTTAAAGTGTCTTTCAGTAGATTTTAAATCGTACCTGAGGTATGCAGTCAGTGTAAACAAACATTCCCTTAAAACGGTCGTCGATGCTGATGTGATACAGGATACGCATGGCTACCTGCCGGCTGTTCTCATCACCTGCATGACAACAAAACACACGCAAACATCAGTCAAGATATTCATATACGCATTAATTGTTGACCCACAACTGGAATTGCTGAAAAAAAACACTACTATCTTACAATATTATGTAAATCAACACCTTGCTGACATGCGGGTATTAAGCAGGTATGTGTATAACCTACAGCAGATTGGAGAAACAGACAGGAGTTCAGGCATGGCAGCTAAGCAATGTACTGCTGTGGACAGGGGTAGCAGCAAAATGTATTTAGCTTTGGCGAGAGTATAGATGGATAGAACGGCTTCAGTTCCCCGTCGGAAAGGGCTGTTTCACGGCAAGGTTAAGAACTGAAAATATTCTAAATATAGCAAAAAGCTATTTTTTTTTTTTTAGATGGCCTTTTTTTTTTTTTTTTGGTGGCTTAAATACGTTTTCCTCCTGCCCTGGTCCACAGCAGTATTGCTTTGCTCCCTTGCGGTAACTCCCATCTGTTTCTCCAAACTGGGAACTGGGGGCGTGCCGACCACCATGTGCTGTAGGTAAGACACTTAATATATGATAAGTACCTCATACAAGCACACTTCAATACATCTGGACTATTCCCTTAACATTATGGGCTCATCACATGGCTACTGTACTGTGAGTAAATCATCATGTGCTGTACATTCAATACTATATTAGTGTGTACCGTTACCCAACAAGGCAGTCAATTTAGGTAACAGTCCAACTTCCACCATCTTGGCTCTGAGTCCAGAGTCGAAGGAGAGGTTGAGCAGCAGACGCAGAGTCAGGTTTAACAGGTCTTCATGGTCACAGGGAACCAGACGAGACAATCGCTCGACAGTATCCACCTCAGCCTGCAAATCACAATCACGCAAACATATTATCTGAATGAGTGTGTCGTCACAGACTACATTAGGTTCTGTATCACAACTACTCAGAAAATATCACAACTGTGACACTTTTGGCACTGGATCAACATCGCTTAGTCTCAGTGTAAATGAATACATGAGATGATATTTCAGCCCCATTAATCTAGACCGACAGGATGAACTCTTGAAAGACATCTCCTTCACTCGCCATGTCATTCTTGTTCTCCAGGAAAATGGACAGTTTTTTGAGGAATGAAACCACCAGGACCAGCAGCTCTTCATCATCCCGTTCCAGAACTTTGACGAGCAGACCAACAATGTTTTTATTCCTCATCTTCAGCTCCGTCCTCGTGTCCTCAGCAAGGTTCAACAGGAGGTAAAGAGACACTGGGAGAAAGGGATAGAAAGAGAGGAAGAAATGAGAAACAGAAGGAGAGAGAGAAAATTAGAGCGAATATAAGCAACCTCTCATTTCTGGGGGCATCACAATCAAAAAAAATACGCATTCATACTTTTCATTCAAAAAACGTGTGTTTTAGGTTTCATGCCATGAATAGGAGCAATGCTTAAGAGTCCAACATTACATTATGAACTCATGCCGCTTTCACACTGGTGAAGATAATGTGGTAATGATTCAGCACTACCCCACAAAGTGGTGAATATGGCTGAGAAAGACATAATGTACTACTTTTAAATACAAATTGCTGGGATGTGACAAGAAATGCAAAACATTTTCTGATCTTAATTTGGATTTAACCCAATTGCGTGTTACACACTTTGTGTGTAATTGCTACTGTATGACAAAGACAAGTTATTCGAGTGTTAAAAGGCCAGTCTACCTCTGAGCAGCTGTTCCTGTTTAGACAGAAGGCCATGGTATTTCCTCAAAGCTTTGTCCTGGTCTCTTCTTAGGGAGCCGTTCTCTGGTGCTGACTCACGTACACAAATGAGTGTTAAGGAACACATGTTGTACACGCACAGACACACGCACGTACACACACAGTAGGAGGGTAGACCCCACAGCTCAAATGCAATAAGCAGATGACGGCAGATAAAAGGATATAAGCCTTGTTTTTCTTGCGTAGCTCCTCGCGCCACACATCATGTCTCTTCAGCTCATGTTCCACCACGCTCATACACAACGCGCCTATTTTATAATGACTCACCACTCCGTGAAACTGGGAGAAACTGGAGGAGAAGAGAAGAGACGCATTGTGTATAAAGACGTAGAACAGAACGACATACTAAAGGAATGTGTGCCATTGTGCTTGTGTGCGTTACCTGGAGAAGCAGAAGAAGATGTAAATGATGATGGTAGCAAGCTCTACACTCTGTTTCCAGTCCTCCCTCAACACTCTGGCCAGAGCACCGAGGGCTGCCTCTGCACAAACAGTTTTCATGTAAGGTGACAGGACTCATACAAGTACAGCAGACATGGCACCAGCTACGTGTTAGACAGGGCTGCAGGGGTGATTATGATGGGGATTGTTGC
>CALSCE010006337.1:0-11050 GCA_943593645.1 Bovichtus variegatus
ATGTATATATATATATACACATAGGTATATATATATATACACTAGTATTGCGCTAGTCATACTATAAATGTTGTGTTTAGAGCATTTGAATCTGAAGATTTGAGAAAATATAAAAATGGATGATATATTCAACTCTCTCTCTGTTCTCTCTGCAGGCAGTCGTGGCCCTCCAGAGTGGACATGCACCAGGACATTGAGGACAGCCTGGCAGCGTCCTCTATCTCCCATGCTGGAGGCCCCCAGTCCCCGGCCCGCAGCGCAGAGAACCTCCTCAACGGCCATCGCTCCAAAGGCCTGATGGAGCTGGGCCGACGTGACGAAACAGTGAACGACTCAGCAGGAGTGCCGGCACAGGTACGCTCCTCCCCATAACCACCATATAATAAAGTGATATGGCTCCGTTTGTTTGTGTTTCTGCTGTTTAATGCACTGACACATCTTGTTCTAATGGTTCTAATGCTGTATTACCGTCTTATTCCAGGGACCCTGTGCTGCTGTTGGCTCTGCTGCTGGGACCCTCAGGGCCCCCACACCATCCACCTCAACATCAGCCAAGCAGAGAAGCTGCCTCTTCAGGTACTTTCAGTGAGGAGCTGTTTTCATTTTTTGTTGGCCTTCACGAAACGTTCACATCCTTCATCACTGAATGAAAAAGAAGTTATTGTGGAACCACAGTAGTTATCAAAAATAATCAGCCATGATTCAAGACAAAAAAAGCCCGAAGTTATTTTCTGGTTCCAGCTTCTCAAATATAAAGATTTTCCAACAGTTATGGGTTGTGGACTTGTCACTGTTTTCTTTATAAAAAATAACAGGACTATGAATCGAACTGTCCAGCATGGTGTTGCTTTGCGCTCCTGTTCTCACATTTTGCTTTGGGCTCCTGTTCGTTATGTCTCGGGTTTTTACAGGGTGGAGGAGGATGAAGAGGAGGAGGAAGAGCAGGACCTGTCTCCCCTCCCGAGCCAGGTCATCCTGAGACGTAAGCCCCCCTCCATCACCAACCGCCTCACCTCCAGGAAGAGTGCCCCCGTGCTCAACCAAATCTTCGAGGAGGGGGAGTCGGACGATGACTTCGACATGGACGAGGGTCTGCCGCCCAAACTCAGCCGTCTTAAGATGAACATGGCCGGAAACGGCGGCAACCTGAGCTCCGGGACGTCCCCGGGGGCCACGCACAAGCGCTACCACCGTCGCAAGAGCCAGGGGAGGGGGTCGTCGTGTTCGAGCTCTGAGACGAGCGATGACGACTCAGAGAGCCACCGCAGGCGTCTGGACAAGGACTCGGGCTTCGGTTACGGCTGGAACAGAAGGGACAGCAGCGAGGGGCCACCGGGCAGCTCAGGGGGCAACGGGGGGGGCGGTAGCTCAGGGCAGAGTAAACCTTCCGGGGAGGGAGGGGGGACCTCCGGCCCAGACAAGGGGAGTCCTCCTGGAGGGGGCGGGAACGGAGGAGGGGGGGGAGGTGGCGGTGGAGGGGGGACTGGGGGAGGAGGGGGGGGTAATAAAGGACAGGACAGCCCCTCCAGTTGTTGTAACAACAGCAGCAGTACTAACCCTTCTCTCAGCATGGAGCTGGTGGAGAGCCTGAAGCTGATGAGTCTGTGCCTCAGCTCCCAGCAGCAGCACCGTGGGGGCCGGGGGGGGCGAGGAGTGGGGGGGCAGTTCATCATAGACCCTCGCAACTTCCCAGGAGGGAGCGTGAAAATCCAGGAAAAATCTGCCTGGAGGATGTGCATCGGCTCCACCGGGAGCCTGGACACCATCACCCTCCCCACCACCACCGCCGCCACCCTGCCCCGCTCCCATGCCGCCCACCACCACCACCACCGCAAAACGGCAGTGCACGGTTCCCCCGGCGGCAGGGACGCTCACAGCAACCTGAGTGCTCTTAAAAACGGTGTGCTCCAACTACCTCTGTGTGAGAAGACCATCTCGGTGAACATCCAGCGGGGCGGGGGCTCCAGGGACGGCCTGCTCTGCAGCTCGGCTCCGGCCAGCTGCTGCCAGGTCATCTGAAGCTCTCAGTGAGAACACATGACGGCCTGCTGCTGCCTTCACTGAGCTGCTTTTACATTTATTAGTGTGTTTAGTACCTTTTTCTTTTACCCCCCCAACTGCCCTCCAGACTAGTGGAAAAACCTCAATGACAGTCTGCTGCTTTCAGGACATCATCAAATAAGAAGGTCTGATTTGATGCTAACTGGATATAGGATGGAAAACATAATGGCAGACTTTTTTTAGGTGTACTGTTTGGGAAAACATATTTTAATGTTATGAGCATAAAGTCAATATTTTAATGAAGAAAAAAAGTAATTATTATGAGAACAAAGTAGTAATTTACGGAGACAAAAGTCAAAATAATTTCAAAATGAAATCGTCATTTTTAACATTTAGTCGTTGTTTTACAAAAAAAAAAATCATATTTTGATGCTAAACATAAAAATGTTTTAATAGTTTAAGAAAAAGTCGTAATTTTGAGGGAAAATTCAGAATATTTCAAGAATAAAGAATTTATTCTCAGAATATTTTTACTTTATTCCACTAATGTGACTGGTTGTATTTTTCACATTTAAAATTACAACTTTATTCTCAAAGCACTGCAATGTTTTTTTCTCAGAATATTACATTTTTAGCGGCCCTAATTCTCGGTGGTACTTGTACTCCAGCAGAAACACTCCCTCTGAGCGTTGGCGATAACTGGGATTACATTGCTATGAATTCATGCAGAAATCTGACCTCCTCAGTCATGCACGGGAAGAGAAAAGGTTTTAATTTTGACTCCATTCTGGACTCCATATTGCACTCAGACAATCTGTTTTATTTTTATGTTTTATTTAAAAAAATGATTTCTACTATCTGTCAAAACCCCTTTACATCCGACTGATAAATGAGCCAGCTGGTCGTTTATCAGAGTGTGTGCACTCCTCTGTAGCAACATAATGCTAATCTTTGGAAATGTTTCTGCTGACCATATATTTAAAATGAGGTGTTCTTATTTTTTTTATCTATATTTCAGTGGGTTGCTGATAGTAAACAATAGATGGGTCTCTCTCACTACCAAAATCCAAGTAGTGTGTTCTGGTTTGACCTCTGCTGGCTTCTCTCAGTCCCACCTGTTGACTCTTGTATATACAGTATGTTGAAAGTAAAGTTTATTTTTAAAACTTGTACATTTCTTTGAAACGATCTGCTGTTTGCAAATGTAGAAAGGCCTGTGAAGTGTCATGGTGTCAGCAGTAGGAGCTCACCTGTCATAACCTCCAGCTTTAAAGGAGCTGTCCAAGAGTTGATCACAGAGAGACAGGACAGGAACGGCGACATTCTCTAAGGGCATTGGCAATAAGCTATACGGTGTGTTGCAGCTATCTGTACAGAAACATTTGATTAGTTTCATTTTCTTAATTCCAGACTTGTGCAGCCTGACAATGGCCACTTTGGACTGAAGAAAAAAAAAGGAAAGCTTTGTTTGAAATATTTCTGTCTTTGGTTGTTGTCCAACTTTTCTTTTTCAAAGTATATGTAAATGGAGTTGTAAATATTTCTCTTTCTGTAGAACAGCTGAGTTTACCCTTTGGTGCATAGCTGTACAGTAATCTAGCCTTATGATAATTAGTAATACTGTATGGGTGTCCTATTCATACCGTCAGGTCTGTCTGACTGTCGTCTTGCTCCGCTCTATCCAGGTGAATGACGTGCATGTGTTTCAATGTTTGACATTCAATGACACACAGGAGAGAGAATCAGCCACAGAAATGTTACTGGACCAAAAAGCAGAAGAAAAAAGGGTTGGAACTGACAGAAATATTCAGTGTATTATTCTGTAGTTGATACCTGTTGTCAGAAGTTACATATAGCTATGGTGATATCCAAAAATAAAATGTGGAATACTGTCTCATACCTGTGGTCTTCTGGGTCTTTCTTCACACTGGGTGAGACCAATGAGTTATTCTCTGTGACTCAAATGACATATTATCACCTTATAGGTGAGGCTAGTTTATTTATATTCTATCATTATTAACACAATTCAACAATAAGGCAGATCAAAGTGCTTTACAAAAAGCATTAAGACATTAAGAACACATTATAAAATGACATTTTAATACAATTTAGAGCCAAGAGAACAGAAATAAAAAAGTTAAAGTAGAATAAGACAAAATATAGTATATATACTGTATGTATAAACAGATATATATATCTATATATATATATATATATTACATATATGTAATATGGCTCAGCAACCCCCCCCACACACAGACACTGTGTATATTGTTATTTTTAGCAATTTATTGTTGTGTATATGTGTCTATACATGTGTATGAGTGTGAATGTGTATGTACGTATGTATATATATATATATATATATAGAAGTGGGTGTTCAGATGTGTATGTATGTATACATATACTGTATGTATATTCATATATATATATTTATTGCTGGGACTATGAGAAATGGCATTTCGATCTCCCTGTCTGTATCATACACACAGAGGAATTGACAATAACGTTGACTTGAACTTAGTAGTTAGTACTTAGTATTTTAATACTTTTATATAAGAACATTTTGTACTGTATAATCAATTAAAGCTATATGCCTAATTTCTTAAATACAAATGTATATGTAAAAGATTTTCTCTAACCAAATAAAGTAACATATCCTTGAGGCCTATACCTGGACACTAAAATAAACCTAGCTTTTACCAAGAGCACAGATCAAAGAGGAGCGCTGCCGTTGGCTGGCGCGGCTGATATTATTAACTGATCTATGATCTATTCAATCAGCAGTAGTATCGGATGAAGCAGGATAGATGGTAGAAACTAGGCTGAGTCTCCTCACCGCCAGCTTAAACAACCCTTAGGATCCATTAAGGTCACAATTAATAGGTCGAGGGGCTCGGACCCTTTACACGGAGAGTTGGTCTAGATCTACGGGATCTAACACGTGGTGCCTAATGTAGTAAATATATATATACAGTATATATATATATAAAACTATATATATATATATATATATAAATATGTGTGTATGTAACTATATATATACACTGTATATATATATATATAAGTCAAGGCCTTCAAAAGACTTCGTAACCACAGGTCCACGTTAGGGACAACACACAACCTGCACCTGATATTGAGACATTGACTGCTTGCTTCATTTTCAGAATTTTTTGAAGGAGGAGGCACATTCATTGCCTCTTTCAGAGGCAATTTCAGAGGCTACTGACACATGAGGGTTTGTGCATTATTATTGTTTTTGGTGATGTCAGAGAAGGCCTTGCATTTCACAGTTCTAAATCATATATTGCAATGTCTGTATTTATAGACGTAATAATGAACCCAGAGATGTATTACTATAAAGTTAATATGGGAGCATTTTAGCATACGTTGTCTATTTCCACAACCCGCAGTTACAGAGTGTTGTGATCATTCATTAGTTTTTGTCCACTTGATGAATGTCTCCGTTTGGTGTCTACCAACTCCTGAGGAAATATCTCTAAATGCTAAGTTATGCTGAGTTATTACAGCTTTCTCTCTGAAAGGCTGGCTCCAAAAGGAAGTCAATCCTAATAGTCTTAGCAGTAATAAAATGCCCGGTACAAAAAACGGGATGTGGGTATCCTCAAAGTTCGCTAGCCGCTGTTTCCGTGACCCGCCTCATACAGTCTCTGCTTTAAAGCAGTGTGATGAAGATGCAGAGTCAGAGAAACACTGAGCTTTTTACTCTCAGCCTCTGCACTGAAGTAAGCAGAGGCTTCCAGAGAAGATGGCCCACTCCCACTTTATTCACATTCATCTTTCTATGAACTCGCCTCTTCATTTTCTCACAAACAACAAGTGGTGACTTATTTAATTTCCTTCTTGAGAAGCTTTCAATCTACTTTATTCTCAACAACAGTGTCAATACACAAGTCATGTAAACACCAGAGCATAGAAAAACATGTTGAGATAGGCGTTGCAATTAAAGGCACAGGGGTGTTACAAAAGTGCATGGTTTAACTTTAGGGTAACAGACCATCATTACTGACTGATAATACGCTGGTCACATGCGAACATACGCCAGCCCAACAAGTGTGTCATGATCTCTCATCTGTGGAAACATTATTATTTTAACCTTATAAGCAACTGAATAGCTAATTGTGGATTTAATCACTACAGAATACTTCATGTTGAAATCAAAAAACCACTTACTTTATGGCATTTGGTTTTCACAACCATGTTATAAGAATCTATTGGCAGCCCCAGTGTTTAAGATTGAATTTTTAACCTTGAATGTTGATTTTGAGTAACTACTTTTTTTCTAAAAATGCCCAACAAAGTTTAAGCAACAAGAATAGTATATATATTATTGGACAATTACATTTTCTTTCTGAATTTGAGTCCTTAATTCTAGGATTTTTATTTTGGAGTTTTTGAAGTTTAACTACTTAAGATGACCTAATGACATTTTCAAAGAGGGGACTACACAACACATGAATGCAGATGGATGGTTTTCAAAGTAAAAAATTGGGTTTCACATTTCTATACCACTCAAGTATTAAATAACAAGTATTTAGTAGTGATTTCCTTTCACAATTAGGTGTGTGGTTGCTTATGAGAAAGCTTTATGGCCATTATTTGCTTCTATACTTGGAGTGCAGGTCCAGATAAGCTTGAGTTGTCCAATTACAAGCAGCTTTAATTTGAAAGGTTGGTTTACGGTGTATACATCATCATCCTGCAGGCGTACAACTCATTAGTGGACAAACTTCAATATTTGCATAATCCCAAACCACAGTATTGATTCAATTTAACCTAAAGGACAGACCACATATATAAGAGAAAAAAACAGTCAATATGTGCTACAGTATAGTCATAAGTCAGCATAATACAGCCTTCTTCTGTGATTTCAACACCGTTTATGTTGTGTGTACACCAACCGAACATCACACTTCATTACACTATAATATGTGCCATTTAGAGAGCAGCGTAGCACATCCGGTACACAGCCATGCATCTGTTTCAACTGTTTCCATTGAGTGATGCTGAGCATGTTGCAGATAAGCAGCGTAGAACATACATGAGAGTGATCTGGTGAAGCTGTGCCATCCATCAACGTCTGCAGCGCCTCCTCTCCTCCTCACTGGATCCTCTTACTGAGCTCCGAGGCTTCAAGCATTTTCTGAAACACAGCAACAGCTTCATGTAGATTTGTTTCACTACGCAAAAGTGCAGAGTGTGTGTGTGTCATTTATTTAAAGGCCTCCTCCCCACCAACCCTGACTGTAACAATGTCCTGAGGAGAGACTGTGTCCCCGTCTATGAACAGGGCAACTCACCGGCTTGGCTGTTTGTCTCATTGGTCCTCAGAAAGGATTGTTCCAGTTTATTACAATTAGTCTTCTTTTGAAAATTCTGGCCCTCATGTGTATCATTAATAGCAACACTGCATCATGTTATTGCGATCCTCAGACAGGTTGTAGAGAAACAGACCTATTTGGAAGAGAAATTGAAGACTGGAGGTCTTCACTGTCTCCTAAACTCTTCACTTAATAACTTCATGAGAACTATGGAAGGAGGCGATGCACCGATACTAACTTTATAAAATTAAAACAGACACGATTTAACAAATGGTGTTGATAGTCTAGTGGTCTAGCTTTCAAATAGAACACCGGAAGGTTGTGAGCTCAACACCATTGAGCCCCTGAGCAAGACACTTAACCTCGAGGACTGTCCCTGTAGTTAGTTCACTGTAAGTCGCTCTGGATAAGAGCGTCTGCTAAATGACCTGTAATGTAACAGATTTAGTAAGACAGAACGAGAATGTCACTCAGAAAGCGCAGACCTCTGTCTCGGACAATGATGCATTCAGGTGCTCCTCGGCAATTTCAAGTCCCATTTCCCATTTCAAGAGTTGGGAAGTCGTTGCTCTGACTTCAGTGTCATAAAGTGGAAACAACATGGATGCTACAAAGAAGATGTTGTATTTAGTTGCTCAGTTTTCAGAGCTTTCAAACATGTTATCTGTTTGAGAGTTGTTGCTCATGTGAATTATTCCAGTCGAGAACTCATTATTCCAGTTATTCCCACAACACATGATTGCAGCACAAATACCCCATCAAAAATCAAAGTGAAACACAAACCCAGCACCATCCCTACCATGAGAGGGAGTGGGGGGGGACCTCCCTTCACTTGTGTGGCGTGAAACATCACGACACTGTAGAGGACTCGTAACATTTGTTTGTTTCACGATGTAAAGCAGCCCTCTGACCTTTACACATTTCCCTGCTCAGAAAGATCCCTCGAGATAGTCTGAGCAACATCTGCGTTCTCTCTTCCATATAATAATCTGTCACTCCTACAGCACTAATGTAGGCATTTCTGCAATGTGTTACACTTTCAGGAAGTACTGTGGGCATGTGTCACATGTGTCTACTGGGCTGACATCAAATCTCAGCTGTATCTAATGAAGTCAGGGTTCAGGTATGAAGTGCTCCTCTGCTGTGATTGATGTGCTCAGATGGAGGAAGGTGACTTGTAGCTGCAGAAGTGCAGCCAAGAAAGTCGCTTGTCGGTCTGATCAAGTGTCTCCTGTGGGAATGTGAGATCTGTATGCAGCATGTCCTCCTCCGACTGTCTTTGAACACGTTGCACACACCTTCGTGTTGCAGTTCAATCACAACACTTGTGTTTGATGTTTAAATGGAATTGAAAGACAACGATAACTCACAGCAGCATTAAGTCCAACAACACTCGGGTAGTTTCAGGTTGCCTCATGCTAACAGCGGTCTGTCACTTCAGTATTACTGCTTTTCTCTCATTAATGCTTTCATTTCTACTCATGTGCACATTAGGCTGATCTGTAACTAAAGAGTCAGAAGAAGAAGTCCTGCAGTCAGACTGAACGAGGACAGATGTGTCATATGTTGTGTCCTCAGAGCAGCACATACTGGGACAGATATACAGAGGGGAGAGTTAATGAAGCAAACCAGTCCATGACAGGAGAGCTGGTCAAGAGAACCAGATACAAAGTTATTGGATAATATACTATAATATCATATCATATACAATAATATCATATAATATAATTTCATATAATATAAATATCATAAAATATAAATATCATATAATATCATGTAATATAATATCCTATATCAAATCAAGTTTATTTATATAGCCCAATGTCACAAATGACACATTTGTCTGGGTGGGCTTTACAGACTGTGGAGCATACGACCCCCTCTGTCCTGAGACCCTCGCAGCGCAAGGAACAACTCAATTAAAGGGGAAATGTTCTACATGAGACATACAATACAACATAGACAATCTATGTGACAGAAATATCTTATAATATAATATAAATATCATATAATATAATATCCTGTAATATCATATAATATAAATATCATATAATATAATCTCCTAGCCTGCAGGACGAGCTGTCAGCAACATTTCCCCTAAACTGTAGAAGTTGCTGTGTTGTGTTAAAACACTTAGTGTTATTAGTAGCCATGATGATGATACAGTAAACAGAATATTAGTTTTTCTTTAAGTTTATTCAAGTTATATTTTTTTGTTCATTTCATTTGTCATATTTAAAATCCAAATCCATCCAGATGAAGGCATTATGATTCTTAAATCAATCAAGAATCCATCTGCACATGACTCTCAATGCCACAAAGTACTGAATCACTTCAGCACATACTGTATTTATATTTGAGAATTTTTTTTTATGTTGGCATGACAGATTACATACGTGTTAAAGGATAGGATGATATAGGTGGACTATGCTAAGGTTATGTTTACTATTTTTCTGTAATAATGTTGCAAAGTGCTATATTTTATTATTTACGACAGGTGATGGTGCCGTAACGCAACTTTCAGTGTGCATGGCCAAAAAGAGGTTTTTAACTACGGTCTGCTCGTAAGATGCTGGAAGTCTGCAAGTTTGGATCGCAAAAAGGTTTTTGACCGTGTAACCGTATGAGCCTGTAAGCGTATTTTAGTTATTTAATGCAGTGTTATAGCATATTGTATTGAATCATCAAGTCGGCACCGGGCGAGATTTGTCATTTGGATGAAAATCACCTGCCGTGACGTTGTCATTTGTTTTCAACAAACACCTCGTCCAAGTTTTACCTGCCTCCCGTGAGGACATTGGCTTTTCACAAAAGATTTGGAATTTTATGGAACACAGAAATATGATGCCTTGCAGACTAAGTGGCTGAGGAAGTTGGTGCGTTGTATAACTATATGGCTGGTACGTGCCACTTCAGACAGAGTGAGTGCTTTTTGCATTTTGATGAAAGTTAGAGATCGGTGAGCTCAGGTCATCACTTCACAAAAAAACTGCCAAAATCCAGAACTGTCAAATGTTTCTGCATCAATTGTATTCATTTGGTTTCTTCCCTACCTTCTGTCTGTATGTCTGTCTATTTCTGTCAGAATATTGTAACGGTTAGCCTCAAGCAGCAGAGTAACTTCCTGTTTCTGAGACTGAGGTCAAACAGAGGTCATCGACTTCACACAGGGTTTATCGACAAGCAAGAAAACATACATTTCATCTCGAGTAAGTTCCACAGCACATGTGATGAGGTTCATTACTATGCCATGCTGACTGGTTAATATACCAACTCTCATGTTATATCACTGATTCACAAACAGACTCCTGGAGTTAGATATTAGATGAGGGGTCAACGTATAAATGACTTTAAATAATGTCATCCAGAGCTACTCACCCTCCATGAAGCTGCCTCTGCAGAACCAAGAGACCACAGAACAACAGTGATCAGAGCTAACTGCACTGCTGCTTCATTACGCAGGACTGTATGGAAGCTGCAGTTGTATCCTACACAATAATGCAACAATGTCAACTCCTGACCTTCAGTGTAATCTGTATTAGAAAACCGGATTATGTAAAGTGGGGATGGGAAACTGTATATACATATATACATACAAATATACATATATATACACATATACACATACATACATATACATATACACATACATACATATATATACACATACATACATATATATACACATATACACATATACACATATA
>CALSCE010006343.1:0-10239 GCA_943593645.1 Bovichtus variegatus
TGTGTGTGTGTGTGTGTGTGTGTGTGTGTGTGTGTGTGTTCTGCAGAACATGCTTTTTGAATGTACACTATGTGGGTTTGTTGAAAACTTACTGCTCTGCTCAACTACACTGCTGTCACGTCAGTAGAGTAGTTGAGGTAAATGTCATAATGTTTTTCTCTTAAATTTGTAGTACCTTCCATCAAAGAAGAAAAACTTTCCCTTTCCATTCTTCTCTCCGTGGGTGAAGAATCCTTCAAAACGATCACTGGATGAATACGTTACTGTGCAGAACCCGTGGGGCTGATCCTCTTCATCCAAAGGACCTGAATGAACAAGCAGACTCCACTGAATGCATGCTTGGCTCCTCACAGTTTTGGAGACAGACTGCTCAGATCCACTGCTAATTAGTGTCTATCACAAGTCCACCACAACACTTTCCTCTGTCACCAATGAGTGTAGCGAGTGCAACAACAAAACACATTAGATAGGACTTACATGGATCAAAATGAACAAAAATTTAACAGTCACAGAAGTTAAAGCTGATTTATTTATTTTTTGGCCACTTAGTGGGCAGCGGAACAAGCTGTAAACATTGATATATTATCACCTTTATGAAGACTGATGATGCTTATGTGTTAGCAGTTGCTCATTCATCTAAATTTGAGTGTCTGTCCAACTGACCAATGTATGCCCAATATTCACTGTTAGCTCAGGTTTGGTCTCCACCAACTCCTGAGAAAAACATCGGAGTAACACAATAAGCCATAAGACGCTGAGGGAATCTGCATGCATGAATTTCCAGGAATTATAAGATGCCATGTCCAATACTGTCAAACTTCTCATCTAAGCATTTCTAAAATGATTTTTTTTAGAACCCTCTTCATTAGTCATGTCGATATGTACGTTTTATATGGAAATAATAGAAAGAAACCCCCTAAAATAGACAATTCATAAAAGATGATGGTCCACGAGGTGCAATCGAAAAAATAATCAAACATTTCCATTTTTGCGTTCGGATTTCATCTACAGAAAACAGGAGTGTGTGTGTGTTCATTCATTCAGTTAGTCTAACTTAGTTAAACATCACGTGGGTGAAATACATCGGAACAAAGTATCGAAGCACCACAACTATTCAGTGTTGCTGAATATTATCAACAGAGCACACAGTAGCAGACTGTGAACAAATGAAATGTAACATTTCATGTTAATTTACATTTCGAGCCTGGTCAAATCTTTGCAGCAGCGGTACACTAACATCACCCAGGCCGGCCTCACTCGCCTGTCGAGCGGATTTCCTTCTTAAATAAAGTCGCCGGCGCTCTTCAGTTACCGAGCGGGCCCAGCGACAGACCGACTCATGGAGATTTACAGAAAACTCCCGAAATCTCAAAACAACATATTTATATATAAAGCGTAGATAGCCTACATTTCGTTATTTACCGGGAAATAAAATAAAAGCAAGATGTTGCTTACCTTCCACGACCTCTTCTAAACTTTCATCCTCACTGTCCATTCTGCAGGAGGCTCCTGGATGACTGCTTTATTTCCTGTCACCCACGAGCGTCATGTGGACATGGCATATAACGAATACGCTTTGTAGGCTGAGTTCCAACTTGATTCTGGAAAGTTTCACTGTAGAATAAAATGCACAGATCAGACGCAAATTAGCACTGATTGTAGTCTACCTATTAGTTCAGCTATTTATTTAAAATCAGTTAATATGAGACTATACATTTCACCTTGCAGTTATGCAGTCATTGCTCTGGTTGGTAAATTATGTACTGTAGATTATTTTTTTTTACTTGTGATTTGATCACATTTTCTGACTTCATCAAACTGTCCTCCCTTGAACCTACTTGAGAGCAAACTCCCTATCCTTGGGCAGCAGTGAATCATTTAGTGATAGGGTGAAAACTGGACATTCCCACTATGGAGAGATTAGATATTACCAGTAGTTTGGTGAATGTAAGACCTTCTGTTTTCTAAGGAATTACAAGCGTTAGGTGATCTCACACTACAACAATCAGGTGTCATGAAGTATCCCTTCTAGAGGGGATAAAAGGCTCCCTGCACAGTGTAAACAATTTGGTGAATTTGAGGATTTCCTGTCTTCTTTAAAGTTACAATGTGTAGTTCTGAGCCACCTGCTCCAAAGAAGTAGGGGGCAGTATTTCACCTCTACTACTGGCTTTATACAACATACATTTACAGTTATCATTTATTAACAAAAAGCCTACAACTTACAGCAGGGAAAGAATATGCACAATTCCACCAAACCACTGAAGCTCTGAGAGCTTGTCAAAACAATCTGTGCGTTAATGTGGCACGAACATTAACGTTACTTTAGTTTATTGATTGGACTAAACCCAAAGTGGCAGAAACAAGTAAAACCCGCACCTTTGTCCAATCCTCCTCGCTGCCAGGAGAGCAGCCCGCCGGGGACCAGTCGACACAGCCTAAAAAGAAGCCAATATTCTTGCTGATAGTGTCATTTACTTATGTAGGTAATATAGAGGCTGCAGTATTATATTGGGACAGTTTCATCATAATAATAATAATAATAATAATAATAATAATACATTTTATTTGTAAAGCGCCTTTCATGGCTAAAAGCAATCCCAAGGTGCTACAGAGCAGAAGACAACAACAACAACAAACAAAACAGAGGTATAAAAGGCTTTTTAAAAATGAAAGGTTTTTAGGCCCTTCTTGAATGATTCAGTGGCCTGTGGAGCCCTCAGGTGGTCTGGGAGGGAATTCCACAGATGAGGAGCGGCTGAACACAAGGCCTGATCCCCCATGGTGCAGAGCTTGGTCCTTGGGGGGGGTGGAGCAAGTTTTTGTTTGTGGAGCGGAGGTTGCGTGTGGAGATTTGTGTGTGGAGGTTAGTGGTGAGAGGAGTTCCTTGAGGTAGGTAGGGGCATTTCCATGAATGCACTAATGGGTGAGTAGGGAGATTTTGTATTCGATCTTGAATGAGACAGGAAGCCAGTGGAGCGAGTAGAGAATGGGTGTGATATGATTGTATTTTCGCACCCTCATCAGGATCCTAGCGGCGCTGTTCTGTATGTGTTGGAGCTTCCGAAGGCTCATGCTTGAAGTCCCGATGAGGAGAGCGTTGCAGTAGTCCAACCTTGAGGAGACAAAGGCGTGGACGAGTTGTTCAGCATCTGACAGGGAGAGTGTGGGACGGAGTTTTGCAATGTTCCTGAGGTGGTAGAAGGAGGTCTTGCACAGATGTTTGATGTGCGTGTCAAAGGTCAGATGAGGGTTAAATCACCCAGGTTGGTGACTGTG
Organism: Bovichtus variegatus; assembly: GCA_943593645.1. Lineage (NCBI taxonomy): Eukaryota > Metazoa > Chordata > Actinopteri > Perciformes > Bovichtidae > Bovichtus > Bovichtus variegatus. The sequence continues at coordinate 3,280 of CALSCE010006343.1, forward strand.
AGAATAATCAATATGTAAACTGTTACAATGTGCCTTATTGTGTCCTTATTTAGATGTAATATGTGATATGTAAGATGTTATTGAATTAAGTAACTTAGTGGGCTACTAAGTGAAATACTGTGAAATAAGATGCAACATTTGTAAACTGTGAAGCGGAAGAGTACACCACCTAAAAGGGTGACAGAAGATTTGATTGGAGCAGAGAAGCGCTGAGAGGCGTGGACACGCCTATGTGCCAACAAGGGGCCAATAGGACCTGGCCCCAGCCAACCAATGGGAGAAGACTATACCTGAACGGTGGTGGGTATAAAATATGTTGTAAACAAGAGATCGTGGCCGTTCTGTGGATCTGTGAGACAGAGTAACTACTTAAATGTGGTCTGTGGAACAGTGAAATGGGGTGGGTACTTTTGTAATGCGTACCATATCATCATGGAATAAATACAGTTAATATGAAGGGAAGTTTTCTGAAATTGATTTCTATGCGTCTCTATTTCAAATTAAAAGAACACAACATGACCGATAGTGACAGGGGTATGTCTTGGCCAGAAAAGGTGATGTGGCTTATGGGGGAAGACTGGACCTGGTGGGCTGTGCCAACTAAAATAGCCTCTGTTTTGGAGCCATTTAGTTGAAGGAAGTTTCCTTTCATCCAAGCCTTTACCTCCTCAAGGTAGGTGTTTCATGATGATGGTGAATACGACGAAGATGTCGACAGTGAGGCTGCAAGTGTCATAGGGTCGGTTTTTATATATAGCTGTGTGTCATCAGCCAGCAATGGAATACACGGCCAAGGGGCTGAGTGTAGAGGGTGAAAAGAGTGGGTCGAGAACCGACCCTTGAGGGACACCACAGGTTACTGGGTGCGTCTGAGACCTTACACTTCCCAAGAAGACGTACTCAATTCTTCCAGAAAGGTAGGACTGGAACCAGCTCAGGACAGAGTCTGAGAGTCCGATGGTGTGGTGGAGGCGCTGAAGGAGGATCTGATGGTTGACCGCGTCGAACACTGCAGTCAGATCCAGGAGGATGAGGAAAGATGGAGAACCAGCGTCAGACGCCATCAGCAGGTCGTTTTTGACCCTGACTAGAGTTGTTTCGGTGCTGTGGGCGGAACGGACTAGAATTTTTCAAAGAGGCAGCGTTTGCTTTCAGATGGTCCTAAAGCTGGGCGGCTACTACTTTTTCCAGTACCTTGGATAAAAATGGGAGGTTGGAAATGGGCCAGTAGTTGGTGAGGACATCCGGGTTTTTTGAGAAGAGGTCTGATGACGGCAGTTTTTTTTAGACCAGATTGGACATGACAAGCCTAGTTCCAGGAGCGCTCTGATGACGTGGAATTTGTGCGACAGTGCGCTCAGCTGACCAGAGGGATGGGATGGAGTGACCAAACTGGGAATAAACTAATTTTCTACGGGAGCCTCTGTGTATGTAGCGGGGTCGGCGTAGAAGTCTAAGTTGCTTAATGGCTGGAATACATGTTAGAGTGCTGTAATGTCTCAACTTGAGCAGTTCCGTGATGGAGTGCTTTAGCGTAATGCCGGTCCGGACGGATGCAGAGTTGTTAGCCGTTTGTGTTTGCCACGGACTTTCCGACCAGAGACGGGGAGACAGGCACAGCAGGATGGCCCACAGCACGGCAGGGAGTCCGAGCCGAGTGGAGAAGTTGAGGCGATGGTTTCCCGCGGGCAATGTTGCTGCTAGCGTAGCCGCTAACGCTAGCAGCCACTCGCTCGCTCGCTGGTAGCCGACCAGGTGTCCCAGGCAGCAAGGCCCGACCGCATCGAGACAGCCGATAGGCTGTCCGGGGATATGTCTCGCAGGCCAGCACGTGACTGCTTGTTAAACCAGCTGATGTCACCGTGTCCAGCCGTGGAGTGTTGTCCGGGAAGGGGTCGGTGTGAAGAGGAACAGAGCGAGCGGGGCAGTGGGAGAAGTAGCATCAGACAGTGCCAGCGTCCTCTTCCTCTGACGAGATCCATAACCAGTGAAAAACTCCTTGTAGTAACTTTACTGTCCTATTTAATAGCATCTGATATTATAAGCCCAGTTCAAAGCATGTTTTTGTTCCTTTTAAATTCTGCCTCTCGTATTTGGTATCTCCATAATATTTAGGGACACCACTATAATTTAAAGTTGCAGTAATCAATTGTTGACAACCAGGTGGCATAAAACTATCAAAACAGACAGATACACATACAGTATCTTAAAAAGTGGTTATGGCAGTTTTGGCAAACAGTTTCCTACTTTTACATCTAGCAGAGTTATATTAATGTGGGGTAAGCTAGAAATAAACTAGATCGACTGATTCCCAAAGGCAAACATGTTCCAACGGCTACACTGAAAGGTAAGCCGTCACCATGAGGAGTGAGATGGAATAATTGTTTGAGCACACAAAAGTAATTGTGTAAAGAATGAAAAAGAGAGTGTCCTGCTGCCACTCAGTCAAAACTGACGAAAGGAGAGGAGGTTGGGTGCAGACAAAACAGGGATTTTAATATACAGTTTGCCTTCCAGCTATATATAGAGAGCTCAGGAGAGAAGTATTATTTTTACAATAGTTTTCCACCTTTACACAACTGGCCAATCGCTGTTTGAAGTAGGCAAGTTACTGACATTTTCGTAGGCTATGAGCCCCTCCAATGCCAGCATCAGAAAGGTGTGTGGGGGAGAGATTTCAGACCCCATCTGATAAGGACTTCCACTGAAGCATACTGACACTTTTAACAGGCAGTAGCAGTATTTCTGGACATCTGATGAATAGAAGTCAAATATTCATTGTCCATTAAGGTGTGTTTCCATCTCGATGAGCTTCTGAGAAAAATATATGTCTGTTTAGCCTGCTAAAGATGCTCCACTATGTTGACCAGCACATCACTTTTTGGTGGATTGAGCTGCCCACAGGGAATGATTAAAACCAAAACTTTGAGCTAAAGAGGCATTCAAGTCACTGTTGATATACAAATATTAATTAATGCAGGTTTAAGTTTTCCATTTTGGCCACCAAAAATGTACTTTGGCCACCAAATTTAGGGGCTTTGTGGCCCATGGGGCCAGTGCTTTAGAATATATTAACGTCTATCCCTGTCATGTCATTTTGAATATTTTATTTGTTTCTCAGGATTACTAGGCTCTAGGTAATGTCTATTATAGTTTGTGGGTCCAATGAAATAGAGACGTTTGAGTTTGTGATTGCCCAATATCCAGTTTTGTTCCTAATATATGTATCAACACATATGCCACATTTGGTGCTTTTATCACAAATTGAACAATTGTTTATATGTTGAGCTATGCCGTCCCACTATCAGGTATTCATAAAGGAAACAAAAAATTATTTTAGCTAAAGTTACAACTCAGAGGTTTACATAGCATTTCTAGTTTTTGTTATACTACCATTATTATGAAAGACACAACTACAATTTTAGTATTAGTTATTTGCTTGATTGATTTAAATATTTTGTTGTTGTTGGTTTGTTTTTACTGAATTGTGCCCCACCACTTTGAAACCGTGGCCCTTGTATGGATCCAGCACATGCAAAAGACACTGAAATTCATCAGATAAAAAAAAAATGCTGTCAAATTAAAGCAGGACTAAGTAATTACACTAATAGCACCTTAAAGTTGAACTTTTTCGTCTCACATCTGTGCACTTAAAAATCTTCTTATTTAATGATTGTTCAGTTCACAACTTATATCCAATACCAACATTCAGTAGGTGGAAACTCCAGATCCTTACTATTTCTTAATATTTCTCAAATATGTGTTTTCATTGTTAAGTTTTTTCAGGTGAAGGGAATATTCCTGAGTCGTTCAAAACCTACTTTAAAGCAAATTCACAGGTCCATTTTCACTCAACGCGTCAATCTTCAGATCTTTCTCCTAAATTTCTCACTTGCAGAGGTGAATATTAGGGGTACCAAATTATGGAGTGGTTTTTTCCATCTGACAAAAAACTCTTCCTCTATTAAATGTTACAAAAGATGCTTAAAAGACAATTTAACTTCTGTTTGGTAACTGCTTTCCATGTATTTTTGTCCATGTATCCATGTTTTATTATTTTTATTATTTGTTTCATTCACAATGACATGTAATATAACTACTGCTCAGGAGTTAATGCTGGTATATAAACCAAGTTTATACTAGACCAAGAAGTACCTCCTGCTTGTTATGTAAAGTTTACTTTGTACTTGTACAACAGGCAAACTGTGTAAAGAGCAAGATTTTCAGCGGAGCGATGGGAACCGACTCCCCTTCTTTGTAGGCTGCAGTGTCTCTTTTGTCTGCCCTGCAAATGGTTGAGCTTAACATGTCAGCAAACATACTTAAACATTGTTCTTCAGTAGAGGATGTAGTGGATATTTATTAAGTACTTTACTCATACTCCCATATCACTGTAGGTGTGTTTTGGGGTCAAACTTTAAAGGGTTCTCTATACGGCATTCAGAGCATTAATATAGCAGCAAACCATTAGCTATGTAAAGATAAAGTGGAGTAATGTCTACCTGAGCAGAGAATGAAGTCTCTCTCCCTGTGTGTGTGTTGTAATCCCAGCTTCTCTGTGCTCTGTTTTGGCATCCGGGCCAGCACACATACATTTGAGTCCCTGTGTGTCAACCCCTAGGAAGAGTGCCAGGCTTTAAAGCCAATTTTTGTAGCTTTTTGGCCAAAAAAGACTTTTCCCCATAGACTTATACTCCCACTCAGGTAACAATGATGGAAGGAGAGTAGGTTGGGTATCGCAACAACAGGTGTTATTGTAACAGTATCACTGTCTCTTCTCTGGGCCTGCCCCCCCCCCCTTTTGGTGTCTGTGAGAATTAAGACGATGTGACATCTTTAATGACATTAGAAGTTTAAAACGTCACCTATAACCGAAGTCCTTTGTATAGGTGCATTGAAACGGTAAGAGCAACAGCTCTATAATTGTAATGGTTTATTTCCATGATAAATAATACATGTATGTATGTCGCCTCTGGCGGCTGTATGGTATAATGTTACTGAACATACTGAACACAGCTGGTGTCAAAGAAGTTGTGGGAACACAAACATTTTCACTGTTTTTTTACGAAATTCTGCTTTTCGGAGCAGTAGTTCTTGTTCTTCACGTCGTAAGGTATGTGTCCCGAGTTCACATTCCCGTTTAGTGTGTGTGTGTATGTTAGCATGCTAACAGCTAGTTAGCAGCAGGCCTGGCTCGGGGTTTGTTTTTTTCCGCCTGTAGGCCTCTTCTGTCACCCGGCTAGCTAACAAGCTAACAGTTGTTTACATTCACAGGACTTCCAGCATCAGAAGACACGACACCACATTTGTGGCTGCTGGGCTCAGGTTTGCTTGTTTTAATTGTGGAGTGACTTATGTGATGTAGCTAACGTCACTCGGATAACATTAGATCGTAATGTGCGTACCTATACGTAGCCCGGGAGTGGTTAAAACATATATATCGAGGACAACATTTACTAATTTGTGGCTGCAATTTAATTAAATCGTTCCCACGTTTTGGTTCATTTGTGCGCAGGAGATGTGTATAGATAGTAACTGTGAGCTGGCACAGCGCTACGGCTCTGTTCTGACACTGTCGCCACAATGACCCACGGCACATCTGCTCGTTACATTTTGTGCAACCAGCATCAGACTGTAAAATCACCCCAGGACCCCATCTTTTTTTGTAAATCATGATGTTCTTAAGACAAATTCGGCGTCCCACGGAATATAACTTTGTGGACGTTTATCACATTCTCACTTTCAAATGAGTGTAAATGACAGTACTCGCCACCGCCCATCGCGGTGTATTTAGGCGGAAATATTTATGGGAGTTTTGTTGAAGACACTTGCAAATAGATTAAAGATTCAAAAAAACGTTATTGTCCATAACATATTAATAAAAAAAGCCTTAGGGGCTCACAAACAACATAGAAACATACATCCAAGACTCGCATAAAATTACATTAATGCACAAACAGTATCATGAATAAGAGTAGGTGTGAAAATCTGCAGTAAAAAGCAGTCACAGTATATGTGGCCTTGTTTAAGATGGATACTGCAGTGCGAGGGAGTGGTGAAGTCTGCCTTTCTTTTTACTGCATGACTGTAAAAGTCTTGGGTTTGAAGGGTGCTGGGGATTTTGGTTGCCGCCTTGATGATTCTTGAGGAAGCTGTACTGGTGAGTGACCGGTATACTGCTGTTAAAACTGCATGTTGTGTGAAGGACATGTAGATCTCAGTACCCAGGTACTGTTCCACCACCTGCCCCTGCAGCCTGTGTGGCCCAGAGAGAGGGTGTGGGATGTCTTTTTGATCCTACTGATGAACCAGAGGACCATGTATACAGGCAGTATGTGGCCACCAATGCCATCTTATCTGCTTATTTAAAGAGTGACATTCTGTTGTCATGGCAAGTTATTTAATTTGTGTATATGTTGAAAAGAATGGCTCATAAGACACAGCTCTTTGGGACTCCAGTATTTAAAACTATGTTGCTATTGCTGTTTAAATAATAGCATTTTATTGAGTTATGTCATCAACCTAACGTTACTGGCTCCTGGTCCGTCAGAAAAGCTATAAAGTCTTCAACCAGGTGTATCTTGTATTGTAAACATGTACACTACATTGACTGTTAAATGATATGTACTTCCTAAATATGGCAGGGTTCCTAAGAGTCGCAGCCCTGCATTCCAAAAAGGAAGACGAGTACTTCACCATGAGCTCAGATGATGGTGAGATGCAACGCACGCACGCACGCACGTGAAATTAGTTCCAGGAAGTTGTATAAAATAGGGTGGGGACAGTGGAGCAAAAGCAGAATCCGTGACAATGGATACAGGTTACATTAAGGGTCGTATTTTAATGGAAGTGTTGCATACATTTTAGGCAGTTTAATTTAAAATGGGAGGGCTGTCACTTTAGACTCTAAAGTGTGTTCTCTTAGAATTGCGTGGATACTGGGTCAACATAAGAAGCCAT
>CALSCE010006343.1:20239-50119 GCA_943593645.1 Bovichtus variegatus
CAGAGCTGTCTCGGTGCTATGATGAACTCTAAATCCAGATTGAAAAACCTCAAATAAAGTATTGTTATGTAGAAAATCAGACAACTGTTTTGCGACTGCTTTCTTAAAGATTTTAGCGAGAAATGGAAGGTTAGATATCGGCTTATAGTTGGCTAAAACCTCTGGATCAAGACTGGGCTTTTTCAGAAGGGGTTTTATTACAGCTACTTAAAATTATTCTGGTACATAGCAAGATAATAGAGACAGGTTTATCATATTTAATATCGAGGTGTTAATTAAGGGTAAAACTTCTTTAAGCAGCTTGGTTGGAATCGGGTCTAAGAAACAGGTTGATGGTTTTGACGACGAAATTGATGAATTTAGTTGGTTTAGGTCGATCGGAAAAAAGCAGTCTAGATATATTTCAGGTGTTTAGTTTAGGTTTAGAATTGATTAATAGGCTTGAGTCGAATATGGCTGTAACTCCACCACCTCTGCCTCTGTCTCTGCCTCGAGGAACGTGAGTATTAATATGACTAGGCGGAGTAGATTCATTTAGACTGACATATTCTTCATGTCTCAGCCAGGTTTCAGTGAGACAAAATAAATCAATCTGATTATCTGATATTAAATCATTTACTAATCCATCTTTAGATGACAAAGACCTGATCCGCTCCTTCCAAAGTAGGATGAATGCCGTCACTCCTAAATCAGACCAGGAGTTCCCCAGAAACTCCGGCAATTATCTATGAAGCCCACATCATTATCTGGACACCACCATGATAGCCAGCGACGAAATGATGACATGCGGCTAAACATGTCGTCACTCTAGATTAGATTTGGCAGGAGACCAGAGAAAAACTACGGAGTCCGACATTGTCTTTGGAAATCTACACACAGACTCCACGTTAATTTTAGTGCACTCCGATTGACGCAGTCAGGTGTCATTACCACCAACGTGAATAACAATCTTACTGTATTTAAGCTTACAGCTGTGTCGGCCTGGGGGGTCCATTTCAAAGGAACCTTGGAAAAGGTAAGAACATGCAAAAGGGGCCGCAATAGAACTAAAATTCCTAATGAACCTTCTATAGAAATTTGCAAACCCCAAAAACTGTTGAACCTTCCTAGAGTCGGGTGTTGGTCAACTAGCCACCGCACTGACCTTGGCAGGGTCCATCTGTACCTGATTCGCTGAGATGTATCCCAGGAAGGATACAGAGTCTGCATGGAACTCACACTTCTCTGCCTTAACGTACAGCTGATGTTCCAGCAGTCTCTGTAACACCTGGCGAACATGACTAGTATGGGTCTCTGAGTCTGGGGAGAAAATCCAAATGTCATCCAAGTCTACGAATACAAAAATGTTGAGGAACTCCCTCAGAACCTCATCCACGAAGGTTTGGAACACCACTGTAGCACTACATAGTCCAAACGGCATTACCTTGTACTCATAGTGCCCATTTGGGGTGTTGAAACCCATTTTCCACTCATCTCCCTGCTCTTTCCGGTCCCGAGATGGAATATAGCCGCTGTTAGAAAAATTTTCACTCGACACCAACTCCAGAATCAATGATCAGGTCAGTGCTTTATTCTTGCAAGAAGGAGCAGCGTTCTCTTACATAAAGAGATGTTCAAACTCATACACAAAGCTTGTAAGGCTGCTGTGCTGCTCAAAGGGCAGTTCTTTGAGCAGCAGTATATATACACATACAATAGTAAGTTCCCTAACAGGGCGGCCTCATTGGGGTCAATCATTCATTGCACCTCCTAAGATTGCTGACTGGTCAGGGAACCGGTTTGGGTTGGTTCCTCCTTATCGTGGTTGCCATGACCTTGTGACCTTTAGGATCAAAGGGTTGCATCCACATGTATTCTGTTGTAACAAATGGATAAACATCCCCCTAACCCTGACACTTACATTTACAACACATGAGCATCAGTATTTTTCCATCAGCTGCCCTCTGGGAATGGGTGCTCCCGGCAGCAGGTCAATGGGGCAGTCAAAAGGTCGGTGAGGAGGTAGGGACAAGGTTTTGGTCTTGTTAAACACCCCTCTTAGCCCATGGTAACATGAGGGAACTTTTGACAGGTAATCACAGTGATCTACAGTACCTACATTGGGGTTAGTAGGTGCATAAATGTTTGGTGGGGATCTACATGTATTTGTACAATCCTTTCCCCAGCTCTTAATCTCTCCCGAGCGCCAGTCAATGTGGGGATCATGTTTCTTAAGCTATGGGAACCCAAAAATCACCGGGTCCGGAGCAGAATCAAATAAATGAAATTGCATATCTTCCGCGTAGTCTTCATTCACTGCTATTTGAATCGGCTCTGTGCAGTGGGTGACTTTAACAATAGGTGGCCATCTAAGGCACTGGCATTTATGGGCTGGGATAATGCAACAGTCTTTAGCTGCAACTGTCTAGCTAACCCCCAATCCAGGGGCGAGGAGGAAATTTCGACGACATCTTGCTCACCAGCGCCCTCCTCATAGCTGGTGCACTTCCTTTTCCTGGACTTCCTTTCCTGCTGGCCGCAGTAGAAACAGCTGCCCTCCTGTAGACGGCGTCGGAGGGGGTCCCTGGAGATGGGAAGAAGGAACGCCAGTCCGCCAGCGCTCCCCCTCCCTCTCCCGAAGACGATTTTCCAGCCAGACAGAAATGGAGATGAGGGACTGAAAGTCCCGTGGCACCTCCAGTGGATATAAATATCGGAGTTTCTGGACGATTCAGCGGTAGCCCAAGCTGCAGCTCTCCCAGTTAAATGGGACACGATAAAGGTTAGTAAGGAAGTGTAGTTCGCACTGGATGAGGAAAGTCCTCCAATTTTCGGAGTCTCCAGAAAATCTGACAGACGCAGTGACGAGAAAGTAGCAGGAACCAGAACCGGAGGAAAAGAATCCGCAGTGGGTAACCTCACCGGAGGAGCAGTCTGCAGGTGAGTGAGAACTTGCTGCATCTGCGCTGTCAGGAGGTGTACCTGTGCCGTAACGGAGACTTTGAGCTCCGTTTCGATCTGCTAAGTCCTTAATTCCTTGGCTGACTGTTCCCAGCTGACCCTCATGCTGATGGATCATGACGCCCTGGAGTGATAAGGCGCTCTGCAGTTTCTTGGAGTCGACTGAGTCCATTCTGGTCAGTTCATTCTGTCACGACCACAGACATAGGGTAGGAAGACTCAAATGCACAATGCCAGAAACTGAGGTGGAGTGTAAAGCAAAATACTTTACTGGTACAACAAAAGTACAAACTCAAAATACTTGCTACTAGATTTACAACAAATCTCGTGATAAGGCTGGTACGCAGGTTCATGACACAAGGACATAACAAGATGAACTGACGCAAGACAAGGGGAGACATGACTATTTAAACATGAGGTGAGCGGGTACAGGTCGAAACAATCAGGGGCAGACACTGACGAGAAGCGGGAAAACACACAAAGGAGGTAAACTACAATAAAAAAACAGGATGTACAAAGACCGACAGTGACAAGACTAACATATTTTACGAGACATGACATTCATGTTAAACAGAAAGACCAGATGAGTTGAATGAATAGACTCTTAAAAGATTACCTGTGTAAAAAAGTTCTCAGTAAAACGTTCTATCAAAATAAAACATCCTTCAATAGTTATTCTGCCCTTTGGAATTACTCTCTTCGAAATCAAAATGTTGGAAATAATATAGATTTAAATAACAATCCTGTCATGCAGTGCAAGGATTTTCAGTGTCTGGTTAACTCTTACCCAAATTAAGGCAAAACATAATATGCAAATCCCTAAAAATGAACCATAAATGCATACTTACTTAGCTCAGCTTATTTATTCAATAGAGCTGTCTAGTAGCTGTTTTGTGCCTATTGAACACTATCATTGGCTCCTGTGTATCAGAAAATGTATCTACTTTTTATGATGACGCTGTATTTATGTTTGTGGCAGCGGGGGCGTGGTCATGGCGCTGTCTGCGGGGGGAGTGTCTGGAGTGGCTCAGTTGGGGATCGGACAGCTGGTCAGAATCAGGAAATCAGTCGCACTATATAAGCATGCCGGTCACCTGGTCGTGGCTCTTGCAGTAGGCTGGATCCTGAGGAGGAGAGCAGGGAGAGAGCATCCACCCTGAACACACCTGAGCCTGACAGAGCACGAATGCTGCGGCCAAATAAACATTTGTTTCCCTGAGTTGGTTTCTTCTATTTATTTCCCTGGCGGAGCAGGTGACGCTCACAATGTTCTTATTAATAATGATAATGATAATGGTAATTCCAAAATGAATCACCTTTTGGTAAGAAATTAAACTTTATAGAGACAAATGTGAGTAAACATTTATTATCAAATGTGGAATTTTGTGAGGGTTTAGGGAGAAGCATGAGATGCTTTAAAATACATGAGAAGCCTAATACAGTATTCAATCAACACAAACAGGAAAATATTCAATTATTTCAGGAGGCAACTGTACCATATAATCAAGTGTTGCAGTTCATTTCTGCTAAAGGACCATCACACTTGTTTAAGCCCCTTCACCAACACTACCACCCCACAACCCACCCACTATTACATTATCCATGCAGTTTTAAGTATTAACATAAGGAATTTGTCCTACCAATTCCTAAGAAAATAGTATGCTAAAGTAATGTCTTTAGTACTTTAAACAGCATGTCAATACCAAATCACCTCTATACCTCTATGGGTGATGGATTGCTATCCATCACCCATACAGAGCTTGTAAGTATACTATTGAAATCACTGTGGAGGTCTGGATAATTGTGATACCCTACAGGTAACTTTAAAAGGCAGCCACGTGTGAGATTGTGGTCTTTACTCAAAGTCTGAGGTTTCGATGAACTCTATCTTAATAGTTAGTGAGAGTGGCTAACGTAGCTGTAGCCACCTAAGTAATTAACTCTGGTATTTAAGGAAATCTCATTGTTTGGAGCGGCAGCTCCAGCCTCATCAGACGAAGACTCAGGAAGACTAAGACTCAGGAAGACAAAGACTCAGGAAGACAGAGACAAAGGAGTCTTTCGCAGGAGTCAGGAAGACAAAGACAAAGGAGTCTTTCGCAGGAGTCTTCGTGGGAGGATAAGTGGGAATCACAGCAACACTACTTGGGCTAAGTATCTCGTTCTGCATGCTCTTCCCTCTACTTATTTAAAAGTGTATACTTTCCATTCGAGTTCATGTCTCGTCTCGTAGATATTACAGGCCCCGCACATGGTCTCAACACCATCGTAACCTCTCTGCTTTTGTCCATCCCACCCGCTCCTCACATACCCAACACCTCGTCACAGGGGGCCTGTGGAACTGCCGCAAGATTGAGTCAGCTACCCGCAAGATTGAGTTCATTTCTGGCTACATTTCCCAGCAATCCCTCGACTTCCTTGCCCTCACTGAAACTTGGATCACACCTGATAACACTTCCACCCCTGCTGCTCTCTCCACAGCTACTCCTTCACCCAGTCACCCAGAGCCACGGGCAGAGGAGGCAGCACAGGTCTACTGATCTCCCCCAAATGGAGTTTTTCTCTTTGTCTTTCAAATTTCATGCCGTCACTATAACTAAGCCGATTACATTAAACATCGTTGTTCTCTACCGTCCTCCAGGTCCTTTGGGGGAGTTTTTGGAGGAATTGGACATTCTCCTGTCTAACATCCCTGAAAATGGCCCTCCGCTCATACTTCTCGGTGACTTCAACATCCAGTCAGAGAAGTCAACAGAATTGGTATCTCTCCTGTCTTCTTTTGCTCTCTCCCTGTGTCCATCCCCACCTACTCACAAAGCTGGCAACCACCTCAACCTCATATTCACCAGAAACTGCTCTACCTCAAACCTCTATCTGTAACTCCGCTTCACATCTCTGTTCACTTCTTCATATCCTACTCTCTCCCCCTCTCCCAATCTAGCAAACCTAACTTCCTGAATACTGTACCTCTCCGCCGTAACCTTCGCTCCCTCTCTCCCTCCTCTCTTGCCTCAGCTGTCCTCTCAGCCCTTCCTTGATCTGACTCCTTCTCACTCATGCCTGCCAACTCTGCCACAGACACTCTCCTCTCTACTCTGTCCTCTCTGGACTCTCTCTGTTCTCTCACCTTGCAGCAGGTTCGCCAGTCCTCTCCAGCTCCCTGGTTGAACGACTCAGTGCGTGCTGACAGAACCATCCTACGGGGGGGCTGAAAGGAAATGGTTGAAATCAAAACACCTTGACGACCTCATTGCCTTTCAAACTCTTCTCTCCTCTTTCTCTTCCTCTATTTCTGAAGCAAAAAGTGCTTTCTTCCAACAAAAAATCCAATCCTCTTTCTCTAACCCCAAGAAACTCTACTCGCTCTTCTCCACCTTCCTCGATCCTCCAAGTCCCCCACCTCCCTCTTCCCTCCTACCCTCTCACTTTGTCAACCACTTTATAAAGAAAATAGATGATATACGCTCTTCATTTTCCAACTTACCGACTGTCCCCAACTACTCACTATCTACATCACCTCCATCCACTCTTCTTTCTCCCCCCTCTCTCCAAATGAAGTTCTAACCCTTGTTACCTCTTCCCATCCTACCACCTGCCCTCTGGATCCTATCCCCTCTCACCTCCTCCAGTCTATCGCTCCTGACCTTCTTCCTTTTCTCACCCATCTCATTAACACCTCCTTAACAAATGGCTGCTTTCCAAACAATCTTAAAGAGGCAAGAGTGAACCCTCTCCGAAAGAAACCCACACTCGACCCTTCTGAAGTGAACAACTACAGACCTGTCTCTCTTCTTCCATTTCTTTTCAAAGCACTTGAACAAACAGTCTTTAATCAACTCTCGTCTTACCTTCACCAGAACAACCTTCTTGATCCCCTCTAATCTGGCTTCAAGGCAGGCCACTCAACTGAGACTGCCCTCCTCGCTGTCACTGAGGAACTTCACGCTGCTAGATCAGCCTCCCTCTCCTCTGTTGTCGTCCTTCCGGACCTCTCAGCTGCGTTTGATACAATGAACCACCTGATCCTCCCTTCTACCCTCCAAGAACTGTGAGTCTCTGGCTCTGCTCTCTCCCTGCTCGAATCCTACCTAAAGGACCGCACTGACAGGGTAACTTGGAGTGGGTCTCTATTGGACCCTTGCCAATTCACCACTGGGGTTCCTCAGGGCTCACTCCTGGGTCCTCTCCTCTTTTCTATATACACCAATACACTTGGCTCTGTCATTCACTCTCACGGCTTCTCCTACCACAGCTACGCAGACGACACTCAACTGATCCTGTCTTTTCCCAAATCTGAAACCCAGGTTGAGGCACGCATCTCGGCTTATCTGGCTGATATCTCTCAGTGGATGGCTGTACACCACTTGAAATTCAACCTTGACAAGACCGAACTGCTCTTCCTTCCATCCAAGACCTTACCATCAACATCGGCACCTTTGTTGTTTCCCCGACTCGGACCACAAGGAATTTGGGTGTGACACTGGATGACCAACTGTCCTTCTCCAACAGCCCGCTCCTGCAGATCCACTCTCTACAACATCAGGAGGATTCATCCCCTTCTGACTCAGAAGGCAACGCAGGTTCTGGTCCAGGCCCTTGTTATCTCACGTCTTGACTACTGCAACTCCCTCCTGGCTGGACTTCCTACATGTGCCATCCGACCTCTACAGCTCATCCAGAATGCTGCAGCCCGACTGGTCTTCAATCTCCCCAAGTTCTCCCACATTACACCTCTCCTCCGCTCCCTTCACTGGTTACCAGTGGCTGCCTGAATCTGCTTCAATAATCTGCTAGCCTACCGTGCACTGAATGGATCAGCCCCTTCCTACATCCAGGCCATGGTCAAACCATACACCCCAGCTCGCTCACCTCGCTCGGCATCTGCCAATCTGCTCGCCATTTCCTCACTGCGAGCAGGACCCAGATAGCCCTCAAACAAACTCTTCTGTTTGCTATCCTGACCTCTAAATGGTGGAATGAGCTCCCCATTGATGTCAGGTCAGTCAAAAGTCTTCACACCTTCCTTCGCAGACTGAAAAACCACCTGTTTCGACTGCACTTCTGTCAATAAAATAAATAAATAATAAATTGTTATTGTTCTACACTTGTATGATTTCACCTATTTGAAGCTTATGTACTTGCTATACTCTCACTGTTTAGAGTCGTATCCCCATGATTGTTTGCACCTATTGTAAGCCGCTTTGGACAAAAGGACATGTTTATGTTTCTTTTACCTAGGGGTACAGCCGCTCTCCGCCCAAGTCATGAAACGGCAATAAAATAATTTAATAATAATAATTAATAATTTATTTAATATTTCTGTCACTGGCCTGAAATTCACAGGACTTGTTCCCTTCCATACCTAGTACCCTGCTGTAGAGTTTCAGAGCTCTAGCTCCTACGGTTCTCTCGTAAGGGGGTGATGTGTGCCGTTGAACACAGGTTCTGCAACTTTGAGATCTTGATGGACTCTTACCACCTGAGGTCCAATTTTGCATAGATTTCCTTCAGCCACACATGTGAAATCACACGTATGCATAGCTCAGAGTGTGTAGGTTCAAAAAACATCACGTTTACTCTCGAGATTGTCTCCTACGGGTAGTTATTAACTCACAAATGAGACATGAGAGATTTGTGTAAGTGAGAAAAATATTCACATCAATTCAAATATAGGAGTCACAAATGTGTCCTTTTAATCACCTCATGCGGAGTCTCTACAGAGTTGGCAAATTACATTTCACAGCCCTACGTGCTTTGGTCAAAATGATAGTTATTGATATCTGCAGCGACTGTTAAGGGCCCAAATTAAGATTTATGGCATTGTCAGGGTTAACTCTTGAGCGCCCCCAGTGGTCTTATGAGATATTACCTAATTCATTTATGGAACAATATCTGCCCCTTTCAGTCAGAGATGGGATTTATTGCATTGTTATTGCACAAATCTTAATTCTAGTAAGGAATTTTAAGAATAAGGTTAGTGTAGAGCCATCTCACTGTATCAAACCCATAGATACAACATTCTCCATTACTGGCAGCTTACACATTTTGGATATTTTAATAAGACTTTTGTCTAAAACCCTAACCCTAATTATAGGAGGAAAAGAAGTAACATTTTTGTGCGACTCAGGAGCATGTAAATCTGTAAACACCATGAAAACCTAAGAAAATCAGTAAAAAGTATACTTTTACTAGAATAACTCAAGGTTATTGCAAAAGTACAACCATATTTTCACAAGCAATGGCAGAGAACTTAGCGACGTTCGAACCACCCAAAGATTGCCAAATCCTACAATATGTAGATGATATTTTATTATATTCCAAAAACAGAGAGGACTGCAAAACAGACATGTTAGCTCTACTATGGTTTTTATGTGACCAGGGACATAAAGTCAGTAAAAATAAACTACAACTCTGGAAGGAGGAGGTAAAGTATTTAGGGTAGAACATCTCAGCGAAAGGTAGATCACTTGATTAAGCAAGAACAACCGCTGTTGCTGTTCCAAGCACCTGAACCACAGACTAAGAGACACATGATGTTATTCTTAGGAATGACTCATTTCTGTAGAAGCTGGATACCCAATTATGCTGAATTGACTAATCCATTATCTAAAACTATTTATGAAGTGCCTATGGCAGCTCATGATAAAATACAGTGGACACCAGAAGCAGAAGAGTCCTTTACAAAAATAAAACAAATGTTAGCCAGCTCCTCAGTTTTAGGGTTAACAGACTGTAACAAACCATTTTTCCAAACAGTAGATTGCAAAAATGGGTTTCTGACATCAGTACTAACCCAACAACATGGAACTAGACAAAGTTCTATTGCATACAACTCGTCACAATTGGACCGAGTAGCAAAAGCCAGGCCAGTGTGTCTACAAGCAGTGACAGCAGCCTCCATGGCAGTACAGGCTTCTGCAGCAATAGTACTATTCAGACCATTAACTTCAAAAAGTCACACACGCTGTATCAGTATTGTTGTTACAAAACAAAACAACATGTATGTCTCCAGCTAGACACTTAGCATGCATGGCAGTACTGTTACCACAACCACACCTGAGCATTGAAAGATGTAGCACATTAAATCAGCCACTTTACTCCCCATATCTACTGTGTAGCGGAAACAGAGAGTAGAGCGTTACCAAGAAATGATCTAACTGACATTCCACACACGAATGCAGACATAACCATGTATGTTGGTGGATCATGTCAAAAGAATCCTGATGGCACATCAACAGGATCTGCAAGGTACTTTATATGGGAAAGTGTGCTCATTGAGAAGGCACTTTATATGAGAAAGGGTGCTTATTGTGTTGTAACGAGATTACAAACAAGAAGTCTCAGGAAGACTGTGATTAAAATATGAATTATTATTAAATAAATATATAAATGGGATCCAAGGGAAGTAAAGATATCTGTGACGACAGACTAACTGGTGATGAAAAATACATGTCTCAAAGGGACAGTAGAAATGGATGTTTTGTGGTTTGTGGAAACAGAGATATGATTTTAAAGGAGAAACGTGTCTCATGATTTTAGAATATGAGACAAAAAGATGAGAGGAATGTGACTCATGGAGAGATGGAAAAGGCGAAAGAAAAAGGAAAAGAAAGTAGAAATGATCTACGATATAATCCTGACTATAATCCGTTTAAAAGCGAATCAAGTAATAAGTATCCGAGTATGACTAAGGGGTTAATTTTCGGGACAAATGAAGATGACTTAACCATTGTAAGACGCAGACCGGAAGCAGTAGAAACGGCTTTGCATCTAGAGGAGCCACCAACATATGCTCCTCCACGACAGGAGTAGAAACCAAAATCAGAAAGTGCTCTTTCAATGTTAGGAGGTCCAATTGCAGTCCACAATCTAGACCATAGGGGTCCAAAACCACCATATAGGGATGGTGAGAGAAAAGAGAAAAGAGAAAAGAGATAGAGAAGAGGAAGAAGGACGATCAGGATGGGATTTAAGTACTTTAGGAAATCTGACAAAAGTAAAAACAAATTTAGACAGTCCCTCACACACAAGAAAACATTTTTAATATGGGATACAGGGAGAAGAAAAGGCACAGACATTTCCAATGATAGCATTACGAATGTGGCACAGTTTATTAGGGACATGAACAACCTCTCAAGTAGTTACATGCTGAATAGTGTCGAAACAGAAACATGTCTCAGAATGTGAATAGGGCTGATTGGAGTAAGATTGCTGAGTGTGTGTGTGAGGAGGGAGAGCCTGTGACTAGATATTTCGCCAGACTGAAAGAAGTTTTTGATACACACAGTGATACACATTGAGGCCAATTATCCAAACGGGCCTTACCAACAATAGTTAAAAAATGCCTTCTTTAATGGGCTTCCAACACCCGTTTTAGCTTTTGTATAAAAAAAAAAAAAGCGCATCAGATAGGATGTGAAACAGGTAATCTTGGTGAAACAAAGGCATATGCAGTACATGCATCAAAAGTAAGAAAAAAAAAAGAAAAAAAAAAAGAAGCAGAAAACAGCCAAGAAAATAGTTTCTGCATTTTATGAGGAAGAGGAGTATGTGTCTATTTTTCATCAGGATGTGGAGCATAGGATACGGACCCTCCAGAGAGACCGAGGCAGACAAGCAGGAGGAGGTGACGCTTGTTTCAGATGCGGGAGATCAAACCACTGGGTGAAAGACTGCAGATAGAGGCACCAGATCAAGAATCACTTCTCCCCCTCTTCCCCCACGTGACTAAACAAGGCTCAACAGTCAGGTCACACACCATCACACACTGAATTACAAGATTACTCTACAGACAAACAGGAGGATGTTGAAGTGTTAGAGTTATAGAAGCTAGAAATTTGTTTATTAGGAGAAATAAAACCATGAGTGACGGTGAATGTGATGGGGAGGGATGTAGATTTTCTGCGCGACTCAGGAGCATGTAAATCTGTGATTCTCCAACGCCATGCAAAACAAATGCCAGAAATTTTTTTAATAAAAAGTATACTTTTACTAGAATACTTCAAGGTTATTGTGAAAGCACAACCAAATTCTCAGAAGCAATGGCAGCAAATTTAGTGAAGTTAGAACCACCAGATAAGATAAGATAAGATAGAACTTTATTTATCCGAAGGAAATTATTGTGCAACAGTTGCAATACACAGTAGGAGACAGTATAACAATTCTAAAAGGCACAAATAGTGCAAGGATTTCTACAATATATATATATATATATATATATATATAAAAGATGTAAACATAAGATGAGCTGAGAACTAAAAAAATTGTCAAATCCTACTATATGTAGATGATATTTTATTATGTTCCAAAAAACAGAGAGGAAACGTTAGCTCTACTACGGTTTTTATCTGACCAAGACATAAAGTCAGTAAAAATAAACTGCAACTCTATAAGGAGGAGGTTAAGTATTTAGGGTATAACATAAACAGCAAAAGATAGATATTCTTAATGAGTTAAGAAAAACAGATATTCTACAAGTACCTAGACCACAGAAGAAAAAGAAAAAAGACAAATGATGTCATTTTCAGGGTTAACACATTTCTGTAGAAGCTGGATTCCTAATTATGCAGAAATAACAAATCCCTTGTCCAAACTAATCTATGATGTACCAATGGCAGCACAATATAAAATTATATGAAATCCAACAGCAGAAAAAGCTTTTCAAAACATTAAACAAGTACCAACCAGCTCTTCTATGTTAGCATTACCTGATTACAGTAAACCATTCACACAGACAGCGGATTGCAAAAATGGTTTTATGACGTCAGTATTGACACAGATGCATGGAGGGAAAAATAAACCAGTACCATATTTTTCCACACAGTTAGATCCTGTGGCAAAAGCTATGCCCATATGCATACAAGCAATTATTGCAGCCTCCATAGCAGTTGAAGCATCAGCAGCAATCATACTGTTTAATCAACTGACACTAAAAGTTACACATGCAGTGTCAGTGTTATTGTTACAAAATAAGATCACCTATATGTCACCAGCAAGACATTTATGCTACATGGCAGTATTATTGTCACAACCCCATTTGATTATTGAAAGATGCATACCTCTCAATCCAGCCACCCTTCTGCCAACAGAAGAAGATGGCTCTCCACATGACTGTGTAGCTAAAACTGAAAGTATGGTATTACCGAGAGCATATTTAAGAGATGAACCTTATGAGGAAGCTGACCTTACCGTATGTGTAGACGGATCATGTAAAAAGAATTTAGATGGAACAAACGCCACTGGATATGCTGTTGTGACTCAGAAACATTATCACCACACACGTCAGCACAAGCACCTGAACTAATAGCATTGGCAGAAGCATGTAAACTAGGAAAAGGGCGAGTAATAAACATATATATACAGACAGTAACAACGCGTTTTCAACAGTACATGTTTTTGCTCAACAGTGGAAGAATAGGGGTATGGTAACATCTACAAATACACCGATAAAACATTCAGAGCTAATAGGTAATCTCCTTGCAGCGATACGGCTACCAGGCAAACTAGCAGTATGTAAGTGTGCAACACACACAACAGTTTCACAAGGTAATCGCAAGGCAGATGAGGAAGCTAAAAGAGCTGCACAACAGGGAAACAGCAAAACATGAAAGCTACTTACAGAGGCACAGGAGCAGATAGAAGAGTTAGATCATGAATCCTACAAAATAGGCAAGACATAGCATCAAAAACAGAAAAGGACTTCTGGAAAAAGCAAGGCTGTAAAAACAGAAAAGGACTTCTGGAAAAAGCAAGGCTGTAAAATAAATACAAAGGACTTTGGCAAGGGGAAGATGGAAAGTTAGTGCTACCTAAAAGCCTGCATCATTATGTGACACTTTTGAGCCATGGGTTGGACCATGTCTCAACAGGAGGGATGGTTACTATAATAAAGAATGTGTTTACAGTTTATGACTTTACAAACTATACAAAAAAAAACTTGTTGTGCTACATGTGACATCTGTGCCAGAAACAATCCACAGGGCCAGATGAGACCTAAAAGAGGACAGATGCCTGCAACTCAATATCCTTTTCGAAACATATTTATGCGTTTTATCGAACTAACACCATATGAAGGGAAGAAGTACTGTCTTACAATAGTAGACACTTTTACTAAATGGATTGAAATATTTCCTACTAAAAATCCAGATGCACTAACTGTCGCTAAGCGTTAGTAAATGACATAATACCGAGATTTGGCATGCCAGAAAAGATATCCTGTGATAATGGAACTCATTTTGTGAATAAGGTCATAGATCATCTGACTAAAATATTTGGAATATAAATCAAATATCACTGCTCATAACACCCACAGTCAGCAGGATTAATAGAGAGAAACAATGGAACGATTAAATCAAAATTGAGAAAGATGATGGCAGAAACAAACATGTCATGGGGGAAATGCTTAGCACCGGTTATGTTAAGTATGCACATCTTACCGAGCAGTAAGGGCATATCTCCATTTGAAATGATGTATGGAAGACCATATTATACGAGTTACCCCAGGAGGAACTAAAAACTGCTGAATATATGATTAACATGCTGAGAAGAAAAGATATTACGAGTTCTGTTATGTTTCCCACAGAGGGACTACCTGAAGGAGTGACAACAGTCCAGCCAGGAGACTGGGTGTTCATCAAAATAATAAAAAGGAAACATTGGCATTCAGCTCGGTGGGAGGGACCGTTCCAAGTACTCCTGTCAACACCAACGGCTGTCAGGATCGCTGAAAGAGGATCCTGGATACACCTGACACACTGTAAAAAGGCATTCACACCAAGTAAACCTGTTTCTACTCCAGACCTTTCATAAACACTAGGCCTGGACCCCACTGTGGTGGAGCCTGGTTACAAAGGGGGGTGTAACCCATAAAAAAACCAACAACACTCAGTGGGCTAGAAGGGTACTACGTGTGGAGAAAGTGAGGAACAACAGGAGAGTGGTAAATATGTGTGGCAATGGCGTGTGGTGGCTGTGTCGGCTGCTGGGGAGGAGATGGGAGTGGCTCAGTTGGAGGCCAGGCAGCTGGACGGAATCAGGTAATCAGTCACACAATAAAAGCACGCCGATGACCTGGTTCTGTCTTGCAGTAGGCTGGGTTCGTCCGGAGAGAGAGAGAGAGGGACGGGACGGGACGGGACGGGACGCCTTAAATAAACGGTTTACCCTCCAAAAGAACTCTCCCTCTTTTCATTTCCCTCCCAACCTCAAGTTTGCCCGACGAGTACAAAAGTCAGATAAATATATCTGCTCCACTGAAAGGACTTGGCAGACATTATGCTATTGTTCTAGTTGGAATCAAGCTTTATGGAGCACAGCAGTCACTTCATGGGGGTATCGGGTACCTGACCTTTCGGGATTTCTTAATAGCAACTTGTCTACTTATCTATAATTAAGGGACATGGGGAGAGGGATGCACCACCCCAAACACCTGCAATACCCTGCTCTTGACCCTAAGAGACCCCCATCCAAAAGATGAAGGACTTTTCGTGTTAGCTTCTTGGACAGAAGGCAAAGGCCCTTACGGTCACTTCTGAATTAAGATACAACCATCATTAGCAAAAAGGACCTCCCCTGAATCACCTACCATGAACACAGGGGTAGCAGGGATAGATATAGGACCTAGCACGACCTGAGGAAACATAGCCATGCAGACAGGGTTTGTTGAGAAGAATGAGTGGTTGGATTGGATAACATATACAACCAAATCACTTGACCAATCTAATTGCATAGTATGTGCAACTGCGCGCCCACTTCTGGCTATGGTTCCATTTCCTATATCACCCTATATGAGTAGAATCGAGTATGCATGTCTATGGCAGTTGTGGGAAAACAAGAATAGATCAACTTATGCAGACTGCACTCAATTGCACGATCGATTTCCCCAGTCTCAGTCAACACCAAATCTCCCTACTTTATACCTTATAAGGGCAATTATACTTGCATTAGAAGAATCATAATTGAGGGGGGTAGACTTGTAGGGATGATACCTCGAGAATGGTGTAACACGACATATGTTGTAAACACATCAAGGCCTGACATGGTTACTAAAGCAGACAACATACTCGTAGCACGAGCCGACATGTGGTGGTACTGTGGAGGTAGGACTTTCTGACCTCACTTGCCCAAGAGCTGGACAGGACTATGTGCCCTTGTAGGTTTAGTAGAGCCATTATATATTCTGCCAGTATCACTCAAAACGCTGACCCCGTTGAAGAAAGGGTCCACCAGTACAGGTCAGTTTCAATCCCTACATTTATATTGATGCTATAGGGGTGCCCAGAGGAGTGCCAGATCAGTATAAAGCAAGAGATCAGATAGCAGCAGGTTTTGAGTCGTTCTTTTTCTGGTGGTCTACAATGAACAAAAACGTTGACTGGATCAACTACATATATTACAACCAACAACATTTTATCAATTACTCCAGAGATGCAATAGAAGGTCTCCATGAACAGTTGGATAAAACAAGTCTGATGGCCTGGCAGAATAGAATGGCACTTGATATGTTGTTAGCAGAAAAAGGGGAAGTCTGCTCCATGTTTGGCACTTCATGTTGTACGTTTATTCCCAATAATACGACACCAGATGGCTCTGTTACCAGGGCTCTCCAGGGTTTGACCGCTTTATCCGAAGAATTGGCTGAGAATGCAGGAATTGATAGTCCCTTTTCATCACTAAACGGATGGTTTGGGAAATGGAAAACATTCGTGATCTCAATATTTACATCATTGATAGTAGCGATAGCTATTTTAACAGTATGTGGATGTTGTTGCATCCCCTGTATGAGAGGATTAATGACACGTCTGATTGAGACGACCCTTACTAAACAAATGCTACAGGGCCGTCCTGAAGAAGCATCTTGTTTATTAAGGGAGAGCATCTCGAACTGAAGGAGGTAGTAGAAGAAACAGAGAGCCATAGTTTAATCAACTTTCAAGAAAGACAAGAATATTATATTGTACTGTAATATCATAAATTAATCAGATATCGAAAATCAGCAATGAAGAGATGACCTGAGGATGAGGGGAGACTAACCTTATTAATAAAGACGGTGTCATCTACATTACTCTTAATATCCTAATTGACTTAGTTACATTTTTATCTTACATTACCCATTACGTGGGACAAATTTTGTGAAGCTATTAATTTTTCCTGTTTCTATATTATACTGAGTATAAACAGGAGGGTTATGTTATGTTATGTTATGTTATATGGAAAAATATTGCATAAACTGAAGTCAACTAAAGGAGACGATAAGACTGAAGGACATGAGAATGTACAAACAACTGCCGTCCGGGAGATAATGGACAAATTACCCCTTTGTTTAGGATGATTGAGTCATGTGCTGTCTGTCATTGAGAAACTGAGTAAATGTCTCTTCTTGTGTAAAGATGACCTTTGGGTGGACCTACAATGTATAAAAGAGTAGGCCACTCTTAGTCATTGAGCAGCATAGCAGCTTTACAACCTGCATGTAAGAGTTTAAGCATCTCTGTTTTTGAGATAACTCCACTCCTTATTGCAATAATAAAGAGACTTTGTTTGAACTTTAAAGACGGTGTCGGCTGAGAATATTTTCACTAACAGTCCTCAAAAGACATCCTGGGGTCTTTGAGGCCTTTGTCTGCATATGTCTTAAATACTTTTGTGGAGCAGTAAAAGTACTTGACGGTTTTTGTCTGATAAAAGAAATGAACTGACGAGCCGTCACCAAGATATCGTGACTTTGGCTGACCGCAGGCTAAACAGTTCCTGTGTACTTCTTCTGCTGCTACTGCTGCTGCTGTTTTTCCAGGATCTCTGTCACAATCTTTTCCACTGTAGTCCAGCTCAGTTACTCCTCCTGGCGGGGAAGCCACAGGTGGAGGGTTGAATGTTGCAGGAGGCAGGGTTGTGACAAACTTTGACCACTTCCTGTGGTCAAACTCTGCCTCAGCTGCTGTGGCTCCAAAACCTTCTCTGGGCTGGTATTGAGGGAGGAGCTGGTATTTTTTAATTTGGCCAGATGCTTTACATATCTGGAGATATGTTGCCATGTGGTGGGATGAAGGAGGCTGTTGGGGCACGCCCTCTGGACCATGGCTGCATAGTCTGCAACCACCCGCTTCAGGATGTCTTTGGCTCCATGGTGGTAAATCAGGAAACCGTCAACGGCAGCTCTCATGGCTTCTGTCCACCGACCGTGGTCCAAGACCTGAATAAGGCCTCCAGTTTTGATTCGGCCAGTGCGGGTGGCCCATGGCGAGGCGGATTTAGGAAGTGGTGCTACCCCTGGCAGGTCTAAAAAATAAAGCATGTTTATTATATTGTTCACAGTTCAATAAGCTATATTTATCCCAGTTCAAAAAGACAGGACGAGAAAATGGGTCCACATACTGCAGTCCAAATCTCAACCCTGTGTCCCTGCTGGAGATCTGCAGCGCTGGATATTTTGCCCTCCCTGTTGCCTTTAAAGAGGCTTTGTTGAGTTCTGAATTTCAACAGGTTCAACAGGTTCAAACACAACTGGCAGCTCCACACTAGGCAGCTTCAGGTCTACCAGCCGCTGAAAGTTCCAGCGCACCACTCCAGTCATGGCCTGGGTCTGGAAAAGCTCACAGGACACCCGGTCACCCACTGGTCTTGCCAGCCAGCAACTGTTGCTCTCTGTCCCTTTCCTGCTTTTTAGTTAATTATTCTTATTTTTTGTTTGTTTTTAGATTTACTTTTGTGTTCAGTCAGATAGTTAGCATTTAGTCCATGATGTTATGGAAAGTTTTCGTCGTGTTCCTTCTTGTTCTTTGGGAAACTTTTACTCAACCGCGTCTCCACCTTCGCACAACATTACGGCGTCGGCGGAGCCTCTGTTTACACATGGAGTCAGCTGTTGTCTCTTCGACCGCATGTGTCGGCACGGGAGAGGCCCGAAATCCCCAAGGAACTGCTGAGGAGGAGATACAAGGGATGTAAGGCAGGAGTGAAACACCGGGAGAAGAAGAGGAGATATAAATCTTATCTTCCTTCCATCACCATGGGAAACGTAAGATCGCTGGCTAACAAGATGGATGCGCTAGCGGCCTTGGTAAGGAGTCAGAGGATGTATCGGGAGAGCAGTGTTTTGTGTTTCACTGAAACATGGCTACACGAGGACATCCCAGACTCCAACGTATCTGTGGACAGCTTTCATACGGTACGAGCGGGCAGGAATTACAGAGAGAGTGGCAAAAGGAAAGGTGGGGGACTTGCCATTCTCGTTAACAACAAATGGTGTAATCCTGGACATATCACAGTTAAATAACATATGTGTAGCCCAGACATTGAACTGCTTGCTGTAAGTCTACGACCGTACTATCTACAGAGAGAGTTTTCCCATGCAATCATCCTGGTTGTTTACATTCCGCCCTTGGCCAGCGTGTCGCTCGCGACTGACGTCATCCACTCAGTCATCGTGAGACTGCAGACGCAGCATCCAGACGCATTCATCGCAATACCTGGGGACTTAAAAAACGTCACTCCGGCTGCGACACTGCCCACTTTCAAGCAGTTTGTGGCCTGTACAACCAGGGAAAATAAAATAGATCTGCTGTATGACAATGTTAAGGAGGCATATAACTCCATAGCCCTCCCTCCATTAGGGAGATCTGATCACAATTTGATCCACCTTCAGCCCCTGTATAAGCCTCTAGACCAGCGGCAGCCTGTGACCAATGAGGCTCGGCAGGGATGCTTTGAAATTACTGACTGGGATGTGCTCTGTAATTCACATGGAGAGGACATTGATGATCTCACGGACTGCATAACAGCATACATCAACTTTTGTGTAGATAATGTTGTCCCAACACAGACGGTACGCTGTTTCCGCAACAACAAACCTTTGGTCACCAGAGACATCAAGGTCCTCTTGAATGAGAAGAAGAGGGCCTTCAGAAACGGGGACAAGGATGAGGTGAAACGGGTACAGAGGGAACTTAAGGAGAGGATCCAGCAGGGCAAAGACAGCTACAGGAAGAGGCTGGAACTTAAACTCCAGAAGAACAACATGAAGGATGTGTGGAGTGGAATGAGGAGCATAACTGGCTACAGTCAGACTGCTAGACAGACAATAGGAGGGGACCATGACCAGGCCAACACGTTGAATCTGTTCTTTAACAGATTTGATGAGAGGGCTCCAGTCTGCCCCTCCCCCAGCTCTTCTACCATCTTTCCCCTTCAACCTTCCAGCCCTGCAGTCCAGACATTCGGTTACAGATCTAGAAAGTTTGGTTACGGTTCTAGAATGTTCGGTCACGGTTCTAGAATGTTCGGTTACAGTTCTAGAAAGTTTGGTTACGTTCTTGAATGTTCAGGTACAGTTTTAGAATGTTTGGTCACGGTTCGACAATGTTCGGTTACAGTTCTAGAATGTTTGGTTACAATCTTCGGTTACGATTTTAGAATGTTCAGGTACCGTTCTAGAATGTTCGGTTACGGTTCTAGAATGTTCGGTAAAAGTTCTAGAATGTACAATTATTGCTCTAGAATGTTCGGTTACAGTTCTAAATGTTCGGTTACAGTTCTAGAATGTTCGTTTACGGATTTAGAATGTTCGATTACAGTTCTAGAAAGTTTGGTTACGTTCTTGAATGTTCAGGTACAGTTTTAGAATGTTTGGTCACGGTTCTGGAATGTTCGTTTAATGTTCGTTTAATGTTCTAAAATGTTCGGTTTCGGTTCGTCAATGTTCGGTTACAGTTCTAGAATGTTTGGTTACAATCTTTGGTTATGGTTTTAGAATGTTCGGTTACAGTTTTAGAATGTTCGGTTAAAGTTCTAGATTGTTAGGATAAAAATTCTAAGCCTAAATAAATAAAAAACTTCATTTTGTGAAAATAACCTGTTTTGGATAATGATCTTGGTTTTCAAAATAAAAGCCTTGATTAAAAAAACGTAATTTTGTCAAAATTACTTGCTTTGAATAATGACCTTGATTTTCAAAATAAAATTCTAAAGAAAATAAATGTTTTAAGTCAAAATGACGTAAGTTTTCAAATGGACCTTGATTTTCTAAATATAAGCCTGAATAAAAAAAACTTAATTTTGTCAAAATGATCCAAGTTTTGAAAATGATCTTGATTTTCAAAATAAGTCAACATTTTCAAAAAAAAAAGTCATTTTGTCTAAATGGCAAATGTTCAAAATGACCTTAATTTTCAAAATAAAATACAACATTTCTCAAAAGATTCATTTTGTCTAAATGGTTTCAGTTTTGAAAATGACTTTTTGTAGACATTTAATATTTTTCAGTAATCAATAGTGATCAATATTGTATATAAAGTATGTGTGTTTTGCAGTAAGAAGGAAGCATATGCATAAGGGGGAAGTGAGTCTCACATAACTATCGCTCACTTGGCAGAGCGGTGGGGGCTGAGGTTATGTGAAGGCAGAGTGTACTAGTACAAACCTGATAAAGGAACGGGACAAGAGCAGGGAGTACATGTTACAATATCTATGTATCAACAGAAGTCAATGACTCCATTCATGGACTGGAGATCTACTAGCTGCAGAATAACATTTTTCTCACGGAAATCCACCACCTGCACACAGACGGAGAGGAGGAACGGCCTTGAAGGAAGAACAAAGAAGCCAACACACATCTATGTATCATAACTTGTGCATAAAAATCATGTGAAATTGTAAGAGAGTCAGACTTCATGACCTGACGCTCTAGGTGTATGGTTGTGATCTCCAGAGTACTCTGTACAATAAGTGTGTCTTTACTTTTACTTAATAAAATAAGATAAATAATAACTTTTGAGTTATGGTAGTTCTTCTATTCAGATCCAAACGAACACACAGAGGCGGCGAAGAGTAACACCCAACCTCCAACATTTTCAAAATAAAAGTAACAGGAGTAAGTACTAAATAAATAAAAAACGTAATTTTTGACACTTGAAATTCCTTATTAGTTTCACGAGTAAGATAACGGGGAGGACCCAAACACAGATAACAGAGGGTGGGTTGACAAAAAGTGTAAAGATGGTGATACAGCGATGAAGGTGCAGTGTAAAGATGGTGATACAGTGATGAAGGTGCAGTGTAAAGATGGTGATACAGTGATGAAGGTGCAGTGTAAAGATGGTGATTGTTCAGCAAATTAATCTCAGCCGACACCATCTTCAAAGTTCAAACAAGCTTCTTTATTATTGCAATAAGGAGCGGAGATATCTTACATAGAGATGTTCAAACTCTTACATGCAGGTTGTGCTCTTTTATACATTGTTGGTCCACCCAAAGGTCATCTTTACACAAGAAGACAGTTTCTCAACATCTCAATATCAGGAAGCACATGGTTCTGTTATCTAAACAAGGAGTCGTTTGCCTGTTCGTCTCCCGGGCGGCAGGTGTTTGTACATCTGCGGCTTCTTCTTCTCGTGTCCTTCAGTTGACTTCAGTTTAAACAGTATTTTTCCATCATAACCCTCCTGTTTAAACTCAGTATAATATAGAAACGAGAAAAATTAATAGCCTCACAACAGTTGTCCCACGTAATGGGTATGCATAAAAACAACCATATGTTAATGTAAGACAAAAATGCAAAAAACTTAACTTAAGTAAGTGGGAGATCAAGTGTAATGTAGATGACACTGTCTTTATTAATCAGGTTAGTCTCCCCTCATCCTCAGGTCATCTCTTCATTGCTGATTTTCAATGTCTGATTCATTTATGATATTACATTACAGTATCATTTTCTTGTCCTTCTTGAAATAAGTTGATTAAACTATGACTGTTTCTTCGACTTCCTCCTCCAGTTCGAGACGTTCTTCCCTTAATAAAAAAGCCTCTAGCATTTGTTCAGTAAGGGTCGTCTCAATCAGATGTGTCATTAATCCTCTCATACAAGGGATGCAACAACAACCACATATTGTTAAAATAGCTATCGCTACTATCAATGATGTAAACATTGAGATCACAAATGTTTTCCATGTCCCAAACCATCCGTTTAGTGATGAAAAGGGACTATCAATTCCTGCATTCTGGGCCACTTCTTCGGATAACGTGGTCTAACCCTGGAGGGCCCTGGTAACAGAGCCGTCTGGTGCCGTATTATTGGGGATAAACGTACAATATGAAGAGCCAAACATGGAGCAGACTCCACCTTTTTCTGATAACAACATATCAAGTGCCATTCTATTCTGCCAGGTCAAGAGCAGGGGATTGCAGGTGTTTGGGGTGGTGCATCTCTCTCCCCCATGTCCCTTAATAATAGATAAGCGGTCAGTCAAGTTTCTATTAAGAAATATGATACCCCCACGAGGTGACTGCTGTGCTCCGTACCGCTTTGTACCAACTAGGACAATAGCATGAACTCTGCCAGGTCCTTTCAGTGTAGCAGATATATTTATCTGACCATTGTACTCGTCGGGCAAACTCGAGGTCTGGGCACTGAATGATATCGCATAAATCTAATTGTTTTGTCATAAGTTTTTCCTTCAGTGAACGTTAAGTGTTTTGCTTTTACCCAATCACAAACTGTTGCCTTTCTTCTTCTCATTGATCATATTGCTCGTTTGACTCTGTGTCTCTTATGCGCATTTGTTTCTTGCGGTAGGTTAATATTCTGATTAGTCACGTTTGGATTGATCATTTCGGTCTGATTTACTTTTCCTTGTTTTGCATGTTGCATCTCCATCCATAAGAGAGGAGAAACAATCATTATTACCAATACCCTGAGGAATGCTATCATTCAACGGGTACCACAACATGCTTGAAATGGATTTGGTTACCTAGGCTCCCACAGTCGATTATATTGAAACATATTTACCACTCTCCTGTTGTTCCTCACTTTCTCCACACGTAGTACCCTTCTAGCCCACTGAGTGTTGTTGGTTTCTTCACTGGCCTTGAGACGAGCGGCCTTATGGGTTACGCCCCCCTTTGTCACCAGGCTCCACCACAGTGGGGTCCAGGTCTAGTGTTTATGAAAGGTCTGGAGTAGAAACGGGTTTAGTTGGTGTGAATGCCTTTTTACAGTGTGTCAGGTGTATCCAGGATCCTCTTTCAGCGATCCTGACAGCCATTGGTGTTGACAGGAGTACTTGGAACTCCCACCGAGCTGAATGCCAATGTTTTCTCTTTATTATTTTTATGATAATTCTCCTGGCTGGACTGTTGTCACTCCCTCAGGTAGTCCCTCTGTGGGACACACAACTGAACTCGTAAAATCTTTTCTTCTCAGCATGTTAGTCCATTAGCTCCACTTAGCTCCATTCAGCAGTTTTGAGTTCCTCCTGGGGTAACTCAGAAGTAAACTGCTTTAGAGCTGGAATATAATATGGTCTTCCATACATCATTTCAAATGGTGATATTCCTCTGCTGCTTGGTAAAATGTAGATGCTTAACATTACTTAATTTCTTCACATGGTGTTAGCTCAATAAAGTCCATACATATTTGTTGAAATGGATGTTGTTGTTCTGGAATTCTGCCCCTTGTGGATCGAAACTGTCCCTGTGGGTTGTGTTTGGCACAGACAGAACATGACAAACACATTTGTTTAGAGTAGTTTGAGAAGCCATATGCCGTGAAGACCTTTTTGTATTATTGATACCATCACTCCTGTTGAGACATGGTCTAACTCATGGCTCAAAATAGCTGTGTATCTGAAAAGGTTCTTAGGTAGAATTAGTTTGTCATCTTCGCTTCTCCAGAATCCTTCTTTATCTTGTTTACATGTTTGTTTTTTCCAATTAAGTTTTTTATTTTCTGGTTTATGGTTTTGCATGTCTTTCAATATTTCATGATCTAGTTGTTCAACTTCTGCTGTGTATTGTGAGTGTGTCTTTGGCTTTTTCTGGTGCAGCTGTTTTAGCTTCCTCGTCTGCTCTGCTGTTACCCTGTGACACTGGGTCAGCTCCTGGTGTATGTGCTACACACTTACATACTGCTATCCTTCTAGGTAGCTGCACTGCATCGAAGTTGTAAAATAATGTCTCTGTGTGTGATAGGCTTATTAGTTGATGATACCATACCTCTGTTTTTCCATTGTTGAGCAAATACATGTACACATGAATATGCATAGTTACTTTCTGTATATATATATATTAATAGTTAAATCTTTTCCCAATTTGCATGCTTCTGTTAATGCAATTAATTGAGCTGCCTGGGCTGAGAAGTGTGGAGGTCAGGCTTCTGCCTTTAGAACGTCTGTGTTTGTAACTACAGCAGATCCTGTTGATGTGCCATCAGGATTCTTTTGACATGATCCACCAACATACATGGTTATGTCTGCATTCGTGTGTGTCAGTTAGATCATTTCTTGGTAACGCTCTACTCTCTGTTTCTGCTACACAGTAGATATGGGGAGTAAAGTGGCTGATTTAATGTGCTACATCTTTCAATGCTCAGGTGTGGTTGTGGTAACGGTACTGCCATGCATGCTAAGTGTCTAGCTGGAGACATACATGTTGTTTTGTTTTGTAACAACAATACTGATACAGCGTGTGTGACTTTTTGAAGTCAATGGTCTGAATAGTAATATTGCTGCAGAAGCCTGTACTGCCATGGAGGCTGCTGTCACTGCTTGTAGACACACTGGCCTGGCTTTTGCTACTGGGTCCAATTGTGACGAGTTGTATGCAATAGAACTTTGTCTAGTTCCATGTTGTTGGGTTAGTACTGATGTCAGAAACCCATTTTTGCAATCTACTGTTTGGAAAAATGGTTTGTTACAGTCTGTTAACCCTAAAACTGAGGAGCTGGCTAACATTTGTTTTATTTTTGTAAAGGACTCTTCTGCTTCTAGTGTCCACTGTATTTTATCATGAGCTGCCATAGGCACCTTATAAATAGTTTTAGATAATGGATTAGTCAATTCAGCATAATTGGGTATCCAGCTTCTACAGAAATGAGTCATTCCTAAGAATGACATCATGTGTCTCTTAGTCTGTGGTTCAGGTGCTTGTAGAACAGCTGTTGTTCTTCCTTCATCAAGTGATCTACCGTTTGCTGAGATGCTCTACCCTAAATACTTAACCTCCTCCTTCCAGAGTTGTAGTTTATTTTTACTGCCTTTATGTCCCTGGTCACATAAAAACCATAGTAGAGCTAACGTGTCTGTTTTGGTCCTCTCTGTTTTTGGAACATTATAAAATATCACCTACATATAGGATTTGGTTATTTTTTGGTGGTTCGAACTTCGCTAAATTTGCTGCCATTGCTTGTGAAAATACGGTCGTTTTTACTGATTTTCTTAGCATTTGTTTTGCATGGTGTTGGAGAATTATAGATTTACATGCTCCTGAGTCTCACAAAAATGTTACTTCTTTTCCTCCTATAATTAGGGTTAGGGTTTTAGACAAAAGTCTTATTAAAATATCCAAAATGTGTAAGCTGCCAGCAATGGAGAATGTTGTATCTATGGGTTTGATACAGTCAGATGGCGCTACATTAACCGTCTTCTTAAAATCCTATGGGGTTACCCATAGGATTTTTTAGGTCAGATTTTTTTACTAGAATTAAGATTTGTGCAATAACAATGCAATAAATTCCATCTCCGACTGAAAGGAGGAGATATTGTTCCATAAATGAATTAGGTAATATCGTGTAAGACCACTGGGGGCGCTCAAGAGCTAACCCTGACAATGCCATAAATCTTAATTTGGGCCCTTAACAGTCGCTGCAGATATCAATAACTATC
The DNA here is from genome assembly GCA_943593645.1 of Bovichtus variegatus. NCBI lineage: Eukaryota > Metazoa > Chordata > Actinopteri > Perciformes > Bovichtidae > Bovichtus > Bovichtus variegatus. The sequence continues at coordinate 46,828 of CALSCE010006343.1, forward strand.
ATTTTGACCAAAGCACGTAGGGCTGTGAAATATCATTTGCCAACTCTGTAGAGACTCCGCATGAGGTGATTAAAAGGACACATTTGTGACTCCTATATTTGAATTGATGTGAATATTGTTTCACTTTCACAAATCTCCAGAGTAAACGTGATGTTGTCTGAACCTACACACTCTGAGCTATGCATACGTGTGATTTCACATGTGTGGCTGAAGGAAATCTATGCAAAACTAGACCTCAGGTGGTAAGAGTCCATCTAGATCTCAAAGCTGCAACTTGTGTTCAACGGTACACATCACCCCCTTAAGAGAGAACCGTAGGAGCTGGAGCTATGAAACTGTACAGCAGCGTACTAGGTGTGGAAGGGAACGAGTCCTCTGAATTTGAGGCCTGTGACCCAAATATAAAAATTGTCATGAGCATAATTGCTGTTTCATGACTTGGGCAGAGAGCGGCTGTACGCCTGGGTAAAAGAAATATGTACCAGTTGGTCGTTGATTGCGGCTCCGCTGCACTCAAGGTAAGCGCGGTTACCACTGCACTACAGAGGGGACTAAGAGCATCAATAACTTAACGTCTAACTATAAGGCTACGGCGCTTTTCCAGCCACTGCACACCCTGGTGGGCGAGGCTTCCTGAGCAGTATATAAGGGATGTGAACGTGTCAACCACTTCCTTAGCTTCTATGCGATCGATTGCATGAGCACATGTGTCGATCGTACGTCCTTTGTTTTCTCTGCGTGAAGGCTAAAGCAACAGGTATGTTACACTCCAGGTATCCTAATAATATTGATACATATAATGAATATATATGTTTATAAGACATTTATAAGAAAATAAAGAACCGCAAATTTGTCCGTGAAGAATTACGACTCTCATTTAAACTGTTGATTATAATTGTATAGCTTTGTAACCAAATAATCTTTTTTCTATCCAACTGTGATTTTGTCATTTATGTTTTCAGAGTGTATATGCTGAGACAGAAAAGCAGAACAAAGTGGGGGAAAACTTGAATGTGAGTAACCCTATATCCATGTTTTTATATACTTCACTTCAGTTTTCATGCACTTTAAAACAATAATTATGTTAGTAATGTATATGTCTGGTCCCATGTGGTAACATTCTCTTCCGTTTGTAGATCAAATAGCATAAACGCGTGCAAAGTTTGGACGTGCGAGTTCTCCACCACTCTAATATCATCATTGCACTAATGTAACAAAGTAATGTAATCTGTTTACTTTAAACACTTGTCAGTTCATTCATCATTTTATGATTTATAATCCCAGACTGAAAAGATTCTGTCCGAGACTGACTGGACAAGTCAGACATACAGGAGAGCCTTGCTGCAAGAATTCACACGAGATCGCACTGGGAGGAAGAAGAAAGGTCAACCCGGACAAAAGCGCACCAAGAAAAAAACTGAAAAAAATGCTGTGGCCAGGCAGCATTGACAATGAGGATCTGAGTAGAACAGAAGAGGCTCACAAGGAAAAGAATGTTGACAAGGTCAGTGGAAGCGAGGTAAACGACAAGGGCAGTGGAAGCGAGGTAAATGATGAGGGCAGTGGAAGCAAGGTAAACGACGAGGTCAGTGGACGAGAGGATACTAACGAGGTCAGTGGAAGCAAGGTAAACGACGAGGGCAGTGGAAGCGAGGTAAACGACAAGGTCAGTGGAAGCAAGGTAAACGACAAGGGCAGTGGAAGCGAGGTTAAAGAGGAGGAAACGGGAACTAAAAGGAGAGATGAGCGTGATCCGAAAAGGGTGGCTAATGACCTAACCCTAATTATGTCTGAATCTGATGAAGACATTGATGTCGTAGACAAAGATGCATTCAGGGCGAGGGTTGTAACCCCAGAGAAACAAAAAGAAAGTGAGTAGAGTTAAAACACAAAATTAGAGCAGTGATTTGACAAAAATCAAAAGGTAAACTAAAAAGGTAAATACATTTTCATAGAGGTGTTCCCAATAGGTCATCAAGACCTAATTAAAGAATATTATATCATCAAAATGTCTAAAAATAAACTTTCTTTCAGATCCACACTTTGATGTTTCAAAAGCCAGAAGTAGTGAGAAAATACAAGGCGCTTGGGATGAGCGTGGACAACTAAAGAACCTCATCAGCAAAGTGAAACGTTAGTCATATGTGGACAGTATTGTGGAATATACTTTGCTCGTAAAGTTTGCATTTGTTCTTCATCTGTGTTTTTGTGTCTTCTCTCATTTATAGTGAGAACAACTGAGAAGTGAAAACCCAGTGCTGCGTACAAGACTCCTTTTCACTTTTTTGTTTTTTTTGGATCATTGTCATTTTTTATCTCATTATGAGAAAAATAAAAATTAATTTTTTGTTAAGAAAGTAAAAGTTCATTACTGAATTAATGTAAAAAGAAAAAAATACTTTTTGTCATTGCATTGTATGTTGTACAATATTGCATTGTACGTACATTGTATGTTAGAAAAGTAAAAGTTCATTTCTAATGTAAAGTAAAAAGAAAATACTTTAGCTTACAATGAAAATTTTAACAAACATGTCAGATGGCCTAATTTTTAATAAAATGCTTGAACACGACTTTTTTGTCCAAATATTTTTAATAAACCACTCATTACTTTACAAAAGTCTGGTTTATAAGTAATGTTTGCTAGATGTACAGTCCACATGAAGTCATTAAAAGGACACGTGTGGGACTCAAATCTTTGAATTTATATCAACATATTTCCTGTCTTTCATGAATAAGGCTTCTATACTAACTAAAAAACGAAATTTGAAATAAGACATAAAGTAAGGTCTATAATCCCAACCGAGGGAGACATTTATCACACTAAGAGTTACGGTTTAATAAATAATGTTCGCCGGATATGTAAGGATGACGGAGACCTTCGTTCAAATTATGTCACGTTGAAGCATCATATTAAAAAAGCAATGGTGACAATATAATGTAAAAAGAAAAATACTTTGTTACAATGTTCATTGTAAGTTAAACATGTCAAAATCCCATCGAAATGAATGCTTATGATGTCACAATTGAAGGTTGAAAAAAAAAAAAAAAAAGATTCTGCTTTGATTGGTTGGCAATGGTGACATTTAAAAACACTATGAATTCCAGATTCATTTATTTTGTGGAATCTGCCTCCCCCTGGTGGTTACATTTTAGAATGCATGAAAGAAGAAGATTGACTCAGAGATGCTAATTAAAGTTAGGAATGGCTTTTCTTCATTCATTAAGAATATCTTAGCACTTGCCAACTCTACCCCTCCGAGAACCATCACCTTACCGTGGTGGAGGGGTTTGG
>CALSCE010006358.1:0-10840 GCA_943593645.1 Bovichtus variegatus
CACGCCTGTGCACCAACCAGAAACCAACAAAGAAGATCATGTTACATTGTTTACATTTACTAACCAATGAGTGAGAGGCAGCGCCTCTAACAAAGAATGTATAACACTTTGCACAAAACTTGAATTGGGGGTTCTGAAACAAGCGAGAGACAGATAACTACATTGCTCTGCTTTGTGGACTGTGGACCGCGACTTTCAGAAACAGCTGGACCGGGATCTGGTTAAGTGCTGGTGGTTTAGCATCCAGTGCGACAAGCCCGTGGACAGAAGCAGTACATCGCAGCTGATGATGTTTATCCCAATGGTGCTTGATGATTTCTCCACAAAAGAAGATCTCCTGACACGACTGCCCCTCAAGACAACAACGTGGGGAGGTGACATTTACATCGCAGTGAAGAGGTTCTTCATGGAGAAAAAGGTCCCATTAAAGCTGGTGTCGGTGACGACAGACGGGGCTCCCGCCATGATGGGCCGAGATGAGGGCTTCATTGTGCAATGCAAAGGTGACACAGACTTCCCAACATTTCTACATTACCACTGCATCATTCACCAACAAGCAATATGTGCAAAAGGGACCGGCTTAGATCATTAGATTAGATTTGTACTTTTTACATTAGGCAGTTTACATAAAAACCTAATAAAAGTTAACACCACCACTGCCAAAGTGCAACTAAATAGAAAGATTAAATGTGGACTCTTAAACATCAGGTCTATGTCATCTAAAGCTGGATTAGTAATTGATTTAATATCAGATAAGCAGATTGATTTATTTAGTCTCACTGAAACCTGGCTGAGACATGAAGAATATGTCAGTCTAAATGAATCCACTCCGCCTCGTCATATTAATACTCACATTCCTCGAGGCCGAGGTGGTGGAGGTGCAGCCATATTCGACTCAAGCCTATTAATCAATCCTAAACCTAAACTAAACTATAGCTCTTTTGAAAGCCTTGTTCTTACGCTTTCAAACCCAACATGGAAAACAATAAAGCCAATCTTATTTGTTATAGTGTACCGCCCTCCTGCTGAATTTCTCAATTGGGATAAAGATAAAGTAATTATAGTAGGTGACTTTAATATTCATGTGGACGTCGATAAGAACAGCCTTAATATTGCGTCTATCTCATTATTAGATTCAATTGGGTTCAGTCAGAATGTACATGAACCAACTCACTGTTTAAACTCTGGACCTTGATCTGTCATATGGTGTTGAAATTGAACATTTATTAATCTGTCCACAAAATCCTCTTTTATCAGACCATTCTTTAATAACTTTTGAAGTCCTGCTACAAGCCTTAACGAACAACAGGAACCCTCACAGATCTACCCTCTAACACTCTGACTTTTTGTCATACTATACAGTGACTTTTAACAACATTTAAATGACAATTATGACGTTCTTAATTTTGACTTTTTTTATGTCGTACTATGCTATTGCATTGTTTTGGACATACATTTAAATGACATTCATGACATACTTTTTCGATGCCATAATTTACTATGACTCTGTGATGACAAACTATTTTTATTTGTAAAATGTTTTATTTTTAATAAATTTGCTAGAAACATGTTTTCATGTTTATTGAGTGTAGATTGGAAAATAAAAAGGCAATTTTATCCCTTTTAAAGAAAATCTACAATACAAAAGAATGTGTGCAAAAAGTGCAGGGATCTGAATACTTTCTGAAGGCACTGTATATGACATGAGATTTACATTGTTATAATATAATTAATAAGTATTGCACAGTATAAAGAAATATAGGACTTTTAAAATATTATACGACGCCTTGTCTCGTTCCTCTTTATCGACTATGTTCTGGAGTTGAAACACTACCTCGCCCCCTGCTGGCCGAATCCTGACAGTCCCATCAGCAACACCTTCGAGCTCCTCAACCTGGCGAAAGAAGAGAGCGCCTCCACGGACGATGAGTGAGACCTTCACTGAGTAGTCGACATTTATCATTAGAGTAACAACATTAAAAAGGCTTTTTCCTGCTTGGAAATCTGAAGATATTCTTTTATCAGTGAACTCGTATCAGTTAGGTTTGTTGTGCACCTGACGTCACGACGTCGGGTCCGTTTTCAGATCTTGCTTTTCCCTAGCGACTGCAAGTGTTTGGACTTTTCTGTCACGCTCTGTTAGTCTGGGCCAGTTACATTTGGATTTGGAAATAAGGTAAGTTTAATGCAAGTTTGTTTTACATTTTAATACAAACTACAAATAACATAATATATTAGATATAAAATGGTCCACTTGAATCGGTAAATTTAGTTGTTTAAGCGTTTATTAAACTGGTCATACAATTTATACCAGTTATAAATTAGCATTTCCATTAGCCTAAATTAAAATATTTTGGATGCATTTTGCTGATTTTCTGTTTAAAAAAAATTGGTACAACCTTATGTTAAATCCACTGTGTGTACCACTTGCAGTAAAACGTGATACTTCAGCGGGTCAGTAGCTAATTAAAATCGCTATGGTGCCCTGCTGCAATGCCAGTTAGCATCATGCTAGCCTGGAGCTAGCAAACTGTTCAGCGGATGAGTAGGTTAGTTAGTTTGCGGGCGTTGGTGGTTCGTGTATTTATGTTGTGTACTGGTGTAAGTTAGCTATTTATTAGCACACTAGGTCAAACTGATGGGCATGGTGAGGCATATGTTAGCTTGTCAGGGCAGCGCTTCATAATAAGCACAAGCTAACACGTGCTGCAGACTCTCCTGTCTTCCAGGTCCTAAAGCTCTGTGACAACAACGTGTAATACTGTTTAACTTAAACAAGTAAAGCTTAAAACTGCACAGACATTTTCCTGCTCCCTAATATTAATGTATTTTTAATTTTCTTCTCAAGATTGTTCCTCGAGTTGTTGGTGGTGGACATGATGCCTGGCTGGAACTATGTTACCTAAGGTAAGTTATTATTTTATAATAGAGAGCTTTCTTGCTCTTGATAAGACTGTAATGCGGCTGTATGAACAGGTCGTGTGTTTAATGGAATAACATATTTGATCATAGAGACTGAACTGAAAGTAATTTCAACAGTAAAGGTGAAGTGCAGGTGATTTAGTCTTTAGCTGTGTGTGTGTGTGTGTGTGTGTGTGTGTAAATACCTTTTTTTAGAGAAGGCTGGTTACATTTCAGATCAATCTCACTATGGAATGGACTACCAAAAATACACAATGTCTAGCATGAATAGCAAATACACATTTAAAAAGTATGCAAAAAATAATAATTTATGAACATCAGCTGAATGACTGGACTGTCAATCCATTTTGATGTTTTTCTTCTTATTGTTTATGATGTTTATTTTGTTTGACTTAATGTCAAAGGCTTGATTGTTTTGACTCGAATAAAGTGTGATATCAAGAATAGACTAGCAGAAGACATTTTCAAACACAAGTTCTACCCAGAAGATGAACATGTCTGTGCAGTTGCAGAGGCCTTGATCAAAAAGCACCTGGCTAGAAAGCACCAGGCTCATTCGACGGCTGCTACGATTAGAAACAACGACTGAAATATAAGATGAGAAACTACAAGACTCTGCTCAAAGTGCAGGGTGTCCAGAGCTGTCAGTTAACTCCCTACAATCCAAAGCTTTTGCAAATTGTTTCCCTGCTAAAAAAGTAAGGAAGCCAAAAAAGAGCTGAAGCCAACTTTTATCCATCCTTCCCTACTGGTGAGACGGCGTAGAGCCTTGAAAAAGAAAGACTTGAATTTCTGACAGAGATCAGCAGAAGAAACAAGGAAAGGGTCATCGCAGACTAAATGCTGACAGGAAGTGGTAAACAAGAACCAGCATTAAGGACTTGAAGGACAGATGGTCTGCACTGTTCCAACAGAAGGAGGTAATAATGGAACTGAAGCCATCACACTCTTTATCTTTCTTCTTTTGTTAAAGGGAGCGAGTCATAAACTGAGATGGTTGAGATTAAAGGGCTAGTTCTGCTATTTTGAAGTGCGGTTGTATGAGGTACTTATGCATAGTCCTTGTCTTACCAGCTGGCGGTCAGCGTGTTCCAGAGCACCAGCATCAGTTTAAGTCCTCATACAACCTCACTTCAAAAGAGCCGAACTATCACTTTATGTGGAACTGAAAATGTACAGATTTGATATTCTTTTTGGGTCAGGAAATGTTGTCCATTGTACAGGTGTGCTCCAGTGGTTACTTTGTGACCATGTAGATTGTTTACAGGTCCAGGCCAGTTGTATTTTCTGTCATTGAGGATGATACAGTGAAGGAAATAATTATTTGATCCCTTGCCGATTTTGTAAGTTTGTCCACTGACAAAGAAATGAGCGGTCTATAATTTTTTTTCATAGTTTTTTTTTTACAGTGAGAGACATAATATAAAAAAAATAATAATAATTCTAGAAAATCACATTATATAAAAGATATAAATTGATTTGCATTTGATAGAGTGAAATAAACATGACATCGCAAAACATGACTTTGTGCTTGCCAACAAGGGTTTCTTCACCAAGTACTGAGGTCAGACGTTTCTTGTAGTTTGTCACCAGGTTTGCGCACATCTCAGGAGGGATTTTGGTCCACTCCTCTTTGCAGATCTTCTCCAAATCCTTAAGGTTTTGAGGCTGTCGCTTGGCAACTCGAAGCTTCAGCTCCCTCCACAGATTTTCTATAGGGTTAAGGTCTGGAGACTGGCTAGGCCACTCCATGACCTTAATGTGCTTCTTTTTGAGCCACTTCTTTGTTGCCTTGGCAGTATGTTTTGGGTCATTGTCGTGCTGGAAGAACCATCCACGACCCATTTTCAGTGTCCTGGCTGAGGGAAGGAGGTTGTCGCCCAAGATTTCACGGTACGTGGCCCCGTCCATCGTCCCCTCGATGTGGTGAAGTTGTCCTGTCCCTTTAGCAGAGAAACACCCCCAAAGCATAATGTTTCCACCTCCATGCTTGAGTGTGGGGATGGTGTTCTTGGGGTCATAGTCAGCATTTCTCTTCCTCCAAACACGGCGAGTCGAGTTGATGCCAAAGAGCTCGATTTTGGTCTCATCTGACCACATCACCTTCTCCCAAGCCTCCTCTGAGTCATTGAGGTGTTCATTGGCAAACTTCAGACGGGCCTGTACATGTGCCTTCTTGAGCAGGGGGACCTTGCGGGCACTGCAGGATTTTAAACCATTACTGCGTAGTGTATTACCAATGGTTTTCTTGGTGACTGTGGTCCCAGCTGCCTTGAGATCATTAACAAGCTCCTCCCGTGTAGTTCTGGGCTGATCCCTCACCTTTCTCATGATCATCGATACCCCACGAGGCGAGATCTTGCGTCTTGGTCTTGCCCATGATGGAGAGGTTGGAATCTGATCGAATGTTTCTGTGGACAGGTGTTTTTTTATACATGTAACGAGTTGAGGCAGGTGTCTTTTATACTGGTAACGAGTTGAGATTAGGAGTACTTTCTTAGAGCGAGGGGGACTAATCTAACCGGTCTGTGGGAGCCACAATTATTGCTAGTTGGATCAAATACTTATTTCACTCAATCAAATGCAAATCAATTTATATATTTTATATAATGTGATTTTCTTTTTTTAAAATATTCTGTCTCTCACTGTTAAAATAAACCTACCATTAAAATTATAGATTGTACATTTTTTTGTCAGTGGACAAACTTACAAAATCGGCAAGGGATCAAATAATTTCCTTCACTGTATATCTCGTATCATTTGTGTTTGTGTTTGAGATCAATGCGGAGTTTCAGAGGATTCCTGCTGTTCCTCTTGAAGAGAAGTTCATGTTCAAGTCAGCTCTCAAGCCAGCTGATTAGTCATCCGCACCAAAGGAGGAGCAACACGCCAAAAGACTGCTAACATCATCAATCCTTTGGAGCAGGTAGATCTGCAGCGCTGTCTCTTTCCTCTCTCTCTTCCATGCACTTATTCTTCCCTTGTCCTCTGTCTCCTCTGCTTCATCTCGTTCCACTTCATAACAAGGAATATGCAAGAAATGTTTCCAGCTCCTCCAAGCTCCACTGTTAAGCTTGCATCCTTTTCTTCTTTTTCAAAAAACTGTAAATGTCTGTTTTTAAATGAATTATGTGTTGGAGTTTGGCCGTAAGAGTAAAGACAACTGTCTTCAGAGATTTTGAAAAATAAAGTGAATAAAGATGATGTTGTTCTAGACTGAGGACATCCATCTTAGGCGGGAGTGTGTCCTAAAAGCCCTCCTCTTCTTCCTGGGAGAAGATTCTGATGATGGAATATTTTGTATGTTTCAATAGTCATTTGCATGTCAGCACATCTTGTCAAAGGAACATTGTATAATGCTGTAAAAGAGAGCTCTTGCAAAGTTCTTTGATAAATGCTGGTGGTAGGTATTATTTCTGGGTTGTGATGAAGGTGGGCTGTTGGAATAATGAGTGAGTTTTCAGTGAGTGCCATGAGGAGGACTTGTGCCAGTGATATTCTTTCCCCATACCAAGTGCACAAGATGGTGCAAAGTGAAGCCAGTGATGTTTTGTTTGTGTGTCATGTATTCTATAGGACTCAGGAACAGATGATGAGATGATGCTGTGAGGGAGACGGAGCAGCTCACCATGGCACTGTTTGTCATTACGAAGGAGGGGGAAGGACTTCAGGAGCCACCTGAGGACGTTGGACTCGTCATTGAGGGCGGAGGCGCTGTTGCACCAACTGACTTGAGTTGCTTCTGCTTGTGCCCTTCTTCTGGGTTTGATATATGCACTCAACCCAGCTCATCCAAAAACCCTTCATTTCACTTTTGAAGTGCTCCAGAAAATCATCATGCAGCTTGATCAGCACAAGACGTCCCAAAGTGCAACATGTGTGTGGCAGACTTCAAAGCTTGCAGTAACGACAGACTGTTGTGTTCCTCCCCTCGACAAAATATGAGCTGGTGCCATATTGTGGAAGAACAATAGTGTTTAGATGATGTGATGTGTAAACTTGATGTTGGCCCTTTGTTTGCTCCAAGAGACCATCAAAAAACACAACAAATATTCCTCAAAGCACAAAGTGAAGTGCTTTAAAGTAAATGCAGAAAGCTGCACTTTGCTGCTTCACACTGAATCTCTCTCACACTCAACACACACATGGCCCGTGTGCTTGGGCTGATGCCGTCTTCTGCACTGAGTGTTCTAGCTTTTTGTAGGAGCTCCTGTTCCAGAACACATTGTTTCTCCTGACGTGGAGAAAGGCTGTATTTTAGTTTTGATGTGTTACATAAAAAGTGAAGCAACATTGTGTAGAGTAAAAGCTGTGTTCATGGTTAAAGCTCACAAGAAGAACTCTGCTGTTAATATGTATGTTTCAGCTGAATTTTTAGCTCAATTACAATGAGGCCATTATTGGAGCAAAAGTATTTGTAAATGTGTTTGTAGAGATGTGTAACTGTATCTTAATGTGTGTCTATAAACACATTCGTAAATGCCGACTGAGATTTGTGAATGTGTCGAGTAATCTGCAAGTGCATACTATCGATAAAATACAAGAATGAAACAATATCCTATCCTACTCGACACATTCACAAAACTCAGTACGCATTTACAAATGTGTTTACACACATGGATTGATAGAGTTACATATCTACACTCACATTTGCAAATACTTTAGTGACATTAATGTCCCCATAAATGAGCCAGTTGAATGTGCACTCGTTGGTTAAAGGTATTTCTCTGAGCAGAAGCTTTGTGGCTCGACTCTGTTGGTACTTTTCCATAGTGTTGTGATGTGTTGACACTGTTGTGCTAATATGCTGAACTTTGTTCACAACTGTTGTGCATTTTGTGCATATGTTTTTGAAACAAATGCATAAATAATACACTTTATTATGCAGTTTAATGCTCACCAATGTGTTGGTCCAAAAGCCATGATGGTGACTATTAAGTTGGTGATTTGCAGAATAAAGACTAAAAACATCAGATTTTCTGCTTTTTTTTTTTTCCCAGCTAACTTAAAATTGTAATTCTTAGGAAAGTATTTTAATAATATTTAACAAACTAAAATTTCAGAGAATAATTACTACAAAAATTAGTTTTCCTGTAATCAAACTATTAAGTCAGATGTACTTAATAATATTATTGCTTTCAAATCAATCATTTGCATTAATCCAACTTAGAATCATAACAAGTCAACTTACATTTTCTAATTATTCCAACTCGATTAAATTGCTTTACCCAAAATTCAAATATTGCTAATTTTCAACTTAAAGCAATTTGGTTCATTAAACTTAACTTAATTTGAAAAAACCTAATTTGAGTGTTACCAATTGAAATAATTCAATAAATATGGTCCAACTATTGTCTTTCTTCAGTGCAGTAATTACTGAGTGTACCGTTGTTGCTGTTAGCGCTGATATTTAATGTAAAGGTGATGTTTACCCTCTTTACCAGTAGATGGCAGTATGCAGTAACATTTAACAGCTTTAAACATTATAAAAACAATATGTTGAATGGATGAGCTGGATGAACTGGCAGAGTAACAAAGGGTATGTCACGGTGATGTAAAGGGGAGGAGCCAAACGCAGGAAACAGGAAGTGTGATAACGAAAAGAGCTTTTCAAAGATGAAACAAACAAAAGGTCAAAAGCAAAAACTGAACACAAACATATAGTTTATTGATATTATTTTTATATATATCTATATATATATATCTATCTATATATATATATATCTATATATATATATATATATATATATATATATATACTGACCAAAAATATAAACACACAACACTTTTGTCTTTGCTCCCATTGTTAATAAGACCCTCAGTGAACTTCATATCAGAGGCCATATGCACTTGTGCTTTTTGACTTATGTTGTTTTTTAAACTTCTATCTTGCCGTTTTTCAGTCCGGAGAAGTCATGTGACCAAGTGTACTAACTGCATTATGACATCACTCGGCCTTCTAGCATTTATTAGAATGTTAGAATGTTGGAATTAAAAGCTCTGTGTGGAAAAGCAATCAGTTACTATCAGATCCTCAACAGAGACACGTCTCCTGACGTGAACATAGTGACAACTACTCAAACTACAACACAACTACTGCAAAAACTTCAGTACTTCAACCTCAATACAGCAGTACTACTGTATAATACTCCGGTACCGCAACAAATATATGTGTTGGGCTATCATGGCGAAGGTATTCATCCTTTCAAAGCACAGGGTAAGATTTTCTGAACTACACACCTTTTTTCATCACTTTTTAATCCTTTTGAAAAGTACAGGTACCTCAAAATAGCGTAAAGGGGAGTTCAGTGTGGTTATAATGTAATATTCTGTGGTGTGAGGCTGATCGTGGCGAGACTCTTGTGACACACTGACTGTTTGTTAAAGAAAAAGTAGCTTTACAGTGCTCTTTAAAAGCACATGTCGTTGGCTACAGTACATTCAATTGGCTTTTTGTCTGTATCCAAACTTAGGATGGCAGCGTGTATTTATACATAGAAAACTATGGCAGATTGTGAACCTGCAAAGTTATTTTCTTCTTTAAGCTCGTATTTGATCAAATAATATATATATATATATATATTATGGATAATAATATAATATATATTATATAAATATATACTGTATATATGTATATATTATATATAATATATATATTTTAATATATATATTATATATAATATATATATAAGTTATAATATATATATTATATTATATATATATATATTATATATATAAAATAAATATATTTATATATGCACTGACCAAAAATACACAACACTTTTGTTTTTGCTATCATTTTTCATGAGGTAAAATCAAAGATCTTAGACTTTTTCTATGTACACAAAGGGCTTATTTCTCTCAAATATTGTTCACAAATGTGTGTAAATGTGTGTTAGTGAGCACTTCTCCTTGGCGAGATGATCCATCCCCTCACAGGTGGCATATCAAGATGCTGATTAGATTAGATAGCAGGATTATTGCACAAATGTGCTGAGGCTGCTCACAATAAAAGGCCGCTCTAAAATGTGCAGTTTTATCTTGAAAAGAGACATTTATTAGACACTGAACTGGTCAGAAAACCAGTGACTATCTGGTGTGATCACCATTTGCATCCCAGTGCAACACATCTCCTTCACATTGAGTTGATCAGGTTGTTGACTGTGGCCTGTGGACTGTGGAATGTTGCTCCACTCCTCTTCAATGGCTGCCAAGTTGCTGGATATTGGCAATAATCCTGCAGTCTAATCAGCATCTTGATATGCCACCTGTGGCAAAAGTGTTTTTGTCTTGATCAGGGTTTTAGGCTGTTTCAAATTTGAGCATTACTTTATATGACCTTTTTATGATCATTATGAAATACTATAATATTACTTTTTATGACTTTTAGGACATACTTTACAATCACTTTTTTTATGATTATTATTAATTACTATAGGATTAATTTTTTTTTTTTAATTATTTGAATGGCTAACTATACTATGACCTTTTATGATTATTATGACAGACTATAATATTATTTTTTTATGACTTATGACTTACTATACTAAGACTTTTTGGTCACTTGCAAGCTCCAAGCTCCAAGCTCCAAGCTGGTCACTTGCAAGCTCCAAAGTCCAAGCTCCTAGCTCCAAGCTGGTCACTGTCAAGCTCCGAGGTCCAAACTCCAAGCTCCAACCTCCAACCTCCAAGCTGGTCACTTGCAAGCTCCAAATTCCAAGCTGGTCTCTTCCAAGCTCCAAGCTCCAAGCTGGTCACTTGCAAGTTCCAAGCTTCAAGCTGGTCACTTACAACCTCCAAGTTCAAATCTCCAAGCTCCAAGGTGGTCACTTGCAAGCTCCAAGCTCCAAGATCCAAGCTAGTCTCTTGCCAGCTCCAAGCTGGTCACTTGCAAAATCCAAGCTCCAAGCTCCAAGCT
>CALSCE010006389.1:0-10050 GCA_943593645.1 Bovichtus variegatus
GGAGATTGCGAGCCAGGCCCTCTCGTCCAACATCAGTGTCTGACCTCACAAATGCTCTTCTGGATGAAAGGGAAAAAATTCCCACAGACACGCTCCAGAATCTTATAGAAACCTTCCCAGAAGAGTGGAAGCTGTTATAGATGCAAAGGGGACCAACTTCATATTCATGCCTATACATTTGGAATGGGATGTTATAAAAGCTCCTATAAGTGTAATGTGTAGGTGGCCCAATATTTTTGTCCATATAGTGTATCTTACATTGACAAGTTACTATAGTGCATGTTAACACGTTGTTCAAATGTGCAATGTGATTTCTTCCAGCAGACTGCTTTCATGTGTGCATGTGGACGTATGAACTAGGTTAGCACTGTTGGGGTACATGCAGCAAAGGTCAACATATCATAACTTTTAGTGTCCAGCATGGGTCAAGCTCCAAAAACATTGGCTCTAATATTTCCCACAATGCAGCAAAAAACATCTTTTCGTTTGACCCTCCCTGTCTCACGAACAGCCACATTTTTCAATGTCCTACCTCCAATTTATAACGCAGGCTATGATAACACTAATGATATCATCAACAAGGTTTTGACTGAGTACTAACCATGACGTGGTGGAGCAGGTGACCCATATGCAAAGGCTGAGTCCTTGCTATACTAATATTAAAAGGCACAAAAGCCTGTGTACAAAAGAGGTGTAAATGTATATATGCGTGTGTGATAGAGTCTAACCACAAGGCTGCAGAAGGATCTGGTCCTGGGCTTGGACAGCTGCTGCTGCTGCTCCTCCTCCTCCTCCTCCTCCTCCTCCGACTCAGCAGTGAGTGTGTGTAGAGACACAGAGCTGTGTCTGCAGCTCAGAGATCTACCACTGCAGCCCGACTGGAGAGTGACAAAGCGAGCAGCCGCCTTGTTCCTCTCCACCTCATACACCTCCAGCCTCCGAGCTAACATACACTCTTATGATCACTCACTTATAATCAATTACATTAGATTCAACCTAATTGTCATTGCACACAAGAAGTACTAGGACAACACAATTTGATGTTAGTTTACTTGATAATTACCTAAATAGAAAAAAAAGATAAAACAAAACAAAAAGAGTAATTAAATTAAACTGATGATGAAGATACATGAAGAGATTGATGAAGTGGAAAAGCAGATTATTTTTCTTGCTGTAAAGACTTATTACTGGTGAAGTCTTTTGAAAATGTCGTGAATCAAAACTCTCCACATCTCCTGTGCTGTGCATGATCAATAACAAAGTTACCATGATGAATGTACTATTCATCCTGACCAATGATATTTGTACAATTAGCACTGTTCTATTACTTTTGGCAGTTTGATTTATATATATATAAATATAAATAATGGTCATCATTTTTACCAGTTATGATAACAACCGTGAAATATGTTTGCAAAAGACAGTTTAAATAATAATTTTACTTTTGACTAACGAGCAGTCAGACGATCACACAACCCTGACTGCTCGTGTTTCTATTAAACACTACGAGGTAAATGAAAGCCTTCAGCAGTCATATTATCAGTTCTTACCATTTTCCTCATGAGGATATTCAACCCCATAGATACTGCAGCGGCGGAACACCATCTTGTTCTCTGTCAGAGTTCCTGTCTTATCAGAGAACAGGTACTGGATCTGACCCAGGTCCTCCGTGATGTTGAGGGCCCGGCACTGAATCCTAGAGTCCAGCTGCTTGTTGTACAGGGCTAAGTCATTGTGGATGAAGTAGATCTGGCCTAGTTTCACAACCTCAATGGACACATACAGAGAAATGGGGATCAGCACCTGTTGGACAGAAATGGATTACATGCATGAAGCATTTCTAAAAATGAACACTGAACAACTTTTTGCGGCTGGCACTTTAGTTTTCTTTTTAGACTAACACTGCCATGTCTCGGGTCGTCACCCTAGAAGACACAGGACGAACAAACACAACGTGAGCACTTCCCCCCTTCCAACTCCACTGAAGTTAGATCTCCTTCATGTTGCCATCCACCTTGGCTCAGCAGTAAATTCAGACTCTGTTAGTCTGATTATAAACAATAATGACTAATGCAAGTTTAGCCAGTTTGACTTAAATCAAACTGGTTTAAGCTTGTACACAGGACCGGCAAAAACAGAAGTGACTCTCAATTACAGTTAGTAAGATGCAATTGTTGACGTGGGACTGAAATGGTGTATACCTGCAGCACAATGATCATAGTCCAGAACACATAGAATCCAGCCAGGGCAGGAGACGTCTCCTTATCAACATCAAATACTGGGCCTTTGATGTTCTTCAGCCAGAAGCCGTGACCTGAAAGAAGCAAGACACTCTGAGAAACTGCAGATCAAAGCTGGACCTCTGGAGCGTTCACTGCCTTGTTAGTGACTGGCTCTCCAGTGGTCCACATGTTCTTATAAAACGGATCGTTCCGGACCTTGATTATGATTGGCTGAGCCCGTTGTAAAAGACTTTACAAACTCAAGACTGTCACCACACAACAATAGTATCACCTCGCCAATTAGTCACCTATTGTGAAAAGTGGTTGGAAGAGATGGTCAGGATAGAAGAAGATACAATCATTTAAAGTAGCCGCAATAAAACCTCTTCTTAAAAAGCCCAGTCTTGATCCAGAGGTTTTAGCCAACTATAGGCCGATATCTAACCTTCCTTTTCTGGCTAAAATCCTTGAGAAAGCAGTCGCAAAACAGTTGTGTGATTTTCTACATAACAATATATTTGAGGTTTTTCAATCTGGATTTAGAGTTCATCATAGCACAGAGACGGCACTGGTGAAAGTTACCAATGACCTTCTATTGGCATCAGACAAAGGACTTGTCTCTGTTCTTGTCTTGTTAGACCTCAGTGATGCTTTTGACAATGTTGACCAGGACATTCTGCTACAGAGACTGGAACATTTCATTGGCATAGCAGGAACCGCACTGAACTGGTTTAAATCCTATTTATCTGAACGATCTCAGTTTGTACGTGTTAACGATGAATCCTCCATGCAAACCAAAGTCAGTCATGGAGTCCTGCAAGGTTCTGTACTTGTACCTCTTCTATTCACCTTATATATGCTTCCTTTAGGCAACATTATGAGGAACCACTCCATAAACTTTCATTGTTATGTGGATGATACCCAATTATATCCATCAATCAAGCCAGATGAAACCAATCAATTATCTAAACTTCAAGCATGCCTTAAAGACATAAAAAAATTGGATGTCCAGCAACTTTTTGATGTTGAACAACGACAAACCTGAAGTTATTATACTTGGCCCAAAACGCCTCTGAAACGTCTTTTCTAATGACATAGTAACTCTGGATGGCATTAACTTTGCCTCCAGCACCACCGTAAGGAATCTCTGCGTTATCTTTGATCAGGATATACTGTATCTTTTAACTCCCATATAAAACAAATTTCAAGATCTGCCTTTTTTCATCTGCGTAACATTACAAAAATATGGCACATCCTGTCTCAAAAAGATGCAGAAAAACTAGTCCATGCATTTGTTACTTCAAGGCTCGATTACTGTCTTCAGTTGATTCAAAATGCTGAGGCACGAGTATTGACAAGAACTAGGAAACAAGATCATATTACTCCTGTATTAGCTGCTTTGCACTGGCTCCCGGTAAAATACAGAATAGAATTCAAAATCCTTCTCCTGACCTACAAAGCCATTAATGGTCAGGCTCCAGTTTATCTTAAGGATCTCATAGTACCTTATAAACCAACTAGAGCATTGCGCTCCCAGAGTGCAGGGTTACTTGTGCTTCCTAGAGTCTCTAAAAGTACAATGAGAGCCAGAGCCTTCAGCTATCAAGCTCCTCTAGGGTCTAAGGACAGAGGGGGTCGTATCCTGTACAGTCTGTAAAGGCCACTGGGACAAATGTATAATTTGTGATACTGTGCTCTATAAATAAACTTGAATTTATTTGATTTGACAATTATTTACCTAATGACAAAGTAACCCAGGGACAATACCTCATACCATATACTTATAAGTAACGGTTGCAACCGAAGAAGAGGAGGAAGCTAAAAAAGAAAGGAGACAGATGCTGAAATGAACAAGAAGAAGCCCAGAGAGCCTATACTATGGGCCCTATAGGTATTCATGTTGGAGCAGCAGGGCACCCACAGTGTGGAGGAATAACGTTACCTGTTGTTGCTGCAGCCCTTTTATCTCCATCCAAAACGGACAAACTCCACCATCGATCTATGGTGAGCTAACCATGCAACTTTAGCTAGCTGCATGTTTTTATTTGTAGCCTATTATGCCCATTTCTCTCTAGTTATAGTGAACATAATAGTAATAATAATCTATACATGTTCATAATAACTGTAACATGATGACAACGTTGTTTTTCTCCAACATCAGAGAGCCTGTCCAGAGACAAACAGCCCTGTATCAGCAAAGAAGAGTGCTAACATGATTGAACATTACTTCAACAATTTCACAATTAATATCTAAAGTCTGCTATGTCGCTGAAGAATATACTACTAATAATAAAAATACTATATTGCTTGGCGGAAGAAGGATTATTTGTTGTCGATGAGTGATTTAATTAGTTTGCTGCTGTGAGTGTATTATCTGAAACCTTGCATGTAGTAACCATTTTATAAAAGCATAAGCCATGAGAGGCAGCAATGTACAGAGATTTTTCAAAAGCGGCCTCTTGTGGCTAATTGCTTAACTTTTCACCGTCAGCTACATCCTGCAATACTACTGCTGCTGTTGATAGCTGTGTTGTGAAGTGGGAGCTGGGCCGGTACACACCTATAGCAGCAGTCAGACACATGATGATGAGCAGGAGCACACACCTCAGGACCACTGTGTTCAGATGCTTCTCCAGCTGGCTGCGCTTGTACCTCGGCCCACTGTTGTTCATCATGGCTTTAGTTTCATGACCTGAGTCACACAGTGAGAGGAGAGCAGACAGCCATGCTTAGTTATACAGAACATTACAGAGGAATAGTTTACATAACATGGAAACATAACGTAAATCTTTTTCATAGGTCAACACTCATTTCTGTTTTATTGTCTCTCTAAATGGTTTCAGGATGCTTTCACAACTAACCTGTTTGGTTAAACTCTGGTTCTGGTTTCAAACAGACCCTGCTGCGTTTGTTTAGGCAAGGCAAGTTTATTTATCTCACACATTTCAACAACAAGGCAATTCAAAGTGCTTTACAAATACATTTAAACACAATTAAAACATTAATGAAAGAGCCAAGAGAATAGAAATAAAAGCAAGCTAAAATAGAATAAGACAGGTACAAAACAGAAGAATAAAAGTTAAAAGTGTGGTGTAAGATATGAATAGTTATTTGATTTAATAAAAAGGCAGCTGCAAACAGAAAAGTATTCAGCCTTGCTCCAGAAGAAGTGAGAGTTGCAGCAGACGTGCAGTTTTCTGGGTGTTTGTTCCAGATATATGGAGCTTAAAAACTGAACGCTGCTTCTCCATGTTTAGTACAGAAAACAGACTGGTCCCTGATGACCTGGGAACTCTGGATGGTTCATAGTGTAGCAGAAGATCACAATAAACCACTCGGTGCATTATAAACTAGCAGTAGTATTCTGAAGTCAATTCTTTGACAGACAGGAAGCCAGTATTAAGACCTCAAAACGGTAGTGATGTGATCCACTTTCTTTGTGTTAGTGAGGACAGCAGCAGCGTTGTGAATCAGCTGCAGCTGTCTAATCCATTTTTTTGTGAGATCTGTAAAGACACCGCTACAATAGTCGAGTCTACTGAAGATAAATGCATGGACAAGTTTTTCAAAGTCCTGCTGAGACATAAATCCTTTAATCCTTGATATATTCATAAGGTGATAGTAGGATTTTTCCTTTTTTATTATGACTGTTCGAATATGAATATATATATTATAATGTAATTTCAGCTGACTTTCTCTTTAAATTTAGTGAAAAAATATACTTTAAAAAAACATCAAATTGTATATGGTCATAGTTAGGGTCATCCTGAACATGAGGACATTGAACATTTCTGAGAGTTGATGAGGACATTATCAATGTGTTACAATGGCCTTTGATTTGAATTCCCCTGTACAAAAATGTAGAAATAAACTATTCCATTTTATATGGCCAGAGAACAGTTGGAGCAGAGTGATTAATTATTGGTGTAATGTGAGTCTTTCTTTGTCCTTTTTGGCGCAGTACCGTTACAGTAAGAATAGTCATGCATAAAAATCCAAACACCAGCTCACTTGACTGCAGTGTTTTACAGTGCTGCTGTTGCTATGTGCTGCTCTGTCTTGTCTGCCCATGCGCTGTCAAGCTTTGTTATACTAATGTAAAGCACATACGAGCATGCACAATAGCGTGTGCAATGCAAAGCCTTCCGGTCCGGTCGACCTCCTGAGCGGGTTTCCCTCGTCTGGCTGTCCTCCTGCCTCAGAGCAGTCCCGCTCATTTAGTTATCCTTCTCTCCCTGCTTTTCGCCTGTTGTTTGTTTAAGCTTTTTATAATAAAGCTCTCTTTTTGTTAACCCACCGTCTGTTATCTGTGTTTGGGTCCTGCCCGTTACCTGACTTGTGAGACAAAACACAGGTACCAGCAACTGAAGAGGAAAATATAGTTGAAGATTTAAAAAAAATATATAGATCAAAGACATAGAGATGATGATGATTGTTAGATCCCTATAGGAGCAATTTTCACGCCTCTTATTTGCTCCTTCCTGTCCTTTGGAATGAGCCTGGGTTGACGCGCTCAAACATCACACAGTTCACTGGTTTCTTTGTTTTGTCACTTTTAATTTCTCATTCAGATTCCATCTTTAAACGTTTTCTTCCTTTTTTATACAATAAATGAGTCTCTTATATACCAGCTGAAACATCACCACTTCAATCAATTACAGCTGATTGTTCAGAAGGGAAGTGGCGTCCGCACTACACGTGCCGACAATAACCAATTAACATAAAATCTTGACTATTTCCATTTCCAACATTTATCGTTTTTACACACATTTCACCAACTCAAATTAATGGTAAACTTAGCATTGTGGCTCCTACATTCCGGCCCGTAATTGTTATGGAATCACACATGACAATTATAACAAATATACATATGATGGAGCCTATACAAATTGAACAGTCTGTTATTCAAAACAACTCATACAAATGATACTAAAGTATACAGTACATCAACGTCTGTCTTTGGGGGCTTCTGATCCTCTGTTTTGTGAAATGTGTAAATAGTCCATCAGAAAAGGTCATATGTGTAATAGTGTGCTGCAAAAAGGGGGGGGGGGGGGTTAGAGTTCGTTTTGGGCCTCGACCAGCAGGACTAGCTTTGTGATGGGTCGACATAGTGTGCTGGTTTTCGTCTGAACTTGAACTTGTCGTACGAAGCCTCTTGAATCTGGAAAGACTTGAGTGATTTGTCCCATAAACCATGAATTTCTCGGAGCGTTGTCATCAATGATGAGGACAATGTCTCCTGTTCCAAAGTTTCTTCTTTTCTGTTCCACTTTTGTCTTAGTTGGTGTTCAGGTAGGTATTCATTTGTCCATCGCTTCCAAAATAGGTCGGCCATGTATTGCACTTGACGCCATCTTCTTTTTCCATAGCCGTCACTCGGATTGAACACATCGGGTGGTAAAAATGGCTTAGATTTAAGCAGCAAAAGATTGTTAGGAGTCAGTGGCTCCAAATCTCCGGCGTCATTGAAAACTGTGGTAATGGGCCTGTCATTTATGATAGCCTCCACTTCTCAGAAAAGTGTGGTAAGCCCTTCCTCGTCAAGCTTTTGTTCCTGCGTGAGGGCACTGAGAATGCGTCCGACAGTTCTTATTTGTCTTTCCCAGATTCCCAGGTGGGATCCTGATGGTGGGTTGAATACCCATTTAATTTCCTTGTTCAGAAGTTTGTTCTGAATTTGTGTGTGGTTTAACTCTTGTATTGCCTCTTTCAATTCACGCTCAGCTCTAACAAGATTGGTTCCGTTGTCCGATCTCATGACCTTAACCGTGCCTCTTCTTGCAATGAATCTCCTGATGGCATTAATGCAAGAATCAGTGTTGAGACTGTGCGCAAGTTTGAGATGAACTGCTCTAATGTTTAGACAGGTGAAAATCACGCCATACCGTTTAACTGTGGCCCTTCTCTGTTTCAACTCAAATGGGCCAAAGAAGTCCACACCTACATTTGTGAAGAATGGATCATCAGGGGTAACTCTTTCTTCTGGTAAGTCTGCCATGAATTGTTCACTTTTTACTCCACTGAGTTTCCTGCAGGTCTCACATTTCGAGAGGATTTTTCGGGTGGCAGAATTTCCTCCAGGAATCTAATATTTCTGCCTCAAACGTGAAAGAGTGTGACTCCTTCCACTGTGCCCCAGGTTTTCATGAACATATCTAGTGAGGAGTTGAGTCACGTGATGTTTGTAGGTAAGATAATTGAGTTTTTGACTTCAGCTGGCAATGCAGATTTCGATAATCTACCGCCAACTTTTATCAACTTCTTATGAAGCATCGGGTAGAGTTTGTGAAGATGACTGCACCTTTTCACTGAAAGTCCTCTCTTTAACGCAGTGATCTCATCCGTAAACGAAACAGACTGACAAAACTGAAAGATGGCGGCTTCCGCTTCTCGCAGGTTTTCAACAGACAGAAGTCCCTTTTCAAATTTTGCTCTTTGTTCGTTCAAACCAGTTTTTGTGCAAGCCTTCAGCCTTCATCGAATGACTGCGATCCTGTTAGCGACAAAGGTTTGGAATCTCGTCGTTTCATTTTTTATGTACTTCAGTACAGATGTGCTGTCAGATAGAATACAGAAGGTTCAAGTTGCATCTCCATTTCTTCTTGCATCATTTGGTCTATCCGAACAGCTACGGTGGCAGCCATAAGTTCCAGTCTTGGAATGGTAACGGTTTTAGTGGAACTACTCTGGCCTTACCCATGATAAAAGAACAATGAGCTGTGCTTGTTCTGTTTTGTATCGAAGGTAGGACACCGTTCCATAACCACTCTCACTTGCATCCCCAAAGTGGTGTAGCTGTGCTGAAACTGGATCTCCAAAGTTGTGGGGTGTGATGCATCGATTGATCTTAAAGTCTCTCCGCATATTCAAGTCGTGTAACCAACTGGACCATTGTTCCTTCAGGGATCTTTTCATCCCATCCAATTGGGATGTGTCAGGGCGCACTCTTTGCAGGTAAGTCTGTGTTTGCATCCTTTACTCATGTGTCCTTTTTCTAAAATACCCAAAGCAGAGCCCTTTCGTTTTGAGGAATTCCAATTTCTCCTTGTGGGTATTTTTGAGAATCTGATGGTAAGCAGAAAGATTGTGTTCTCCTTTACAGTAGATGCATCTGTTTGATAGAGAATTGTCACTGTGTCTGTTATTGCCAGCTGCTTGAAGTACCAGCAATACACTTGTGGCAAAACCACTCGTACTCTGAACTTCAAGCCGGAAGTAGCAGGTATACATCTGTAGCTTGTTTTTTCTGACGTAGTTGAAGTTTCCTTTAGGTTTCCAAACATGGGGTGAGACAGGATTCTAGCCTGATGATCGACAAACTTCACCAGATCTTTAAACTTGGCTCTTCTGTTGTCTCTATCTTGTACACTGCTCAAAAAAATAAAGGGAACACTTAAACAACACATCTTAGATCTCATTTAATGAAATACTGCAGTTGTAAATCGTTATTCAATACACAGTAGAGTGCGTTGAGAACAAAACAACATAAAAATGATCAATGTAAATCAAAATCATCATCCCATGGAGGTCTGGATTCAGAACCATACTCAAAATAAAAGTGGAAAATCACATTGCAGGCTGCTCCAACGTCAGCGAAAATTCCTCCAGACAAGTCAAAATGACGCTCAGTAGCGTGTGTGGCCTCCACGTGCCTGTATGACCTCCCTACAGCGCCTGGGCATGCTTCTGATGAGGCGGCGGATGTTCTCCTGAGGGATCGCCTCCCAGACTTGGATTAAAGCATCAGTCAACTCCTGGACAGTCTGTGGTGCAACGTGGCGTTGGTGGATGGAACGAGACATGATGTCCCAGATGTGCTCAATTG